>LUCM01005710.1:22925-52435 GCA_008360955.1 Fasciolopsis buskii | reverse complement strand
GTAAATTGCTGACCAAAATGATACGTTTCTCACTTAATTTCCCGCGTGATCTAAAAGCTTACTTATCGTTGTGTTCACTTCTTACCTGGAATGATCTACAAGATGACGAACTGCAACGGAAATAGCATCCAACACTGGGAAGAAAGGTCAGGTTTGCAAAATTGGTCTTACCGCTTGCCTCCACAGACGACAACAAGGATTCCTTGTTTAAAAATTCCAAAATATCCCAATCAAGTGGGGCAAGCTCTCGAACGAGAGCGATATTTGCGGGAATTTCATTGCCCAGGGCGACAGCGCTGCCCGGGCAATCTATTCCACATAGAACTAAGGCAACCTCGTGCTTCTTCTGGGCAAAGAACTATACAGATTTGGAAAAATCAATGTAAATTAAAGTGAACTTACGTCCCGTTGAACTAATAACTTTAAGCAATTTACAGCATGTTGTATATCCGCATGCATATGAGCCCCGACATCCAAAATGAGACACACTAGTGTCTGATCAAAACATCCAATTTCAAATTAAAAGAAACTTACTGTCATGTAGCTTGTAGTGCCTGAGTGTCGTTAGTGTACCCTGTCAACGATAACCGACCCCAAAAATGGAGAAACTTAATCATCATCATCGTTCAGCGTTAAACAGCAAGGTAAGCCTCACTGACCGCTCTTTCCCCAGAGTTACACGTTTATATAAAAAGAGTGAATATCCAAGGGGAACAGGGAGTGGACCTACACAGGCGGGAAAAGATAAGATGCTGCTGCAGCCAACACACGAAACACAGTCTAACTGCACAAACGCACGTGTTTTGAAACTTAAGTTTGCACTACATACATACGACTCGAAAACCTGCACACAGAAAAAGTGATAGCAGAACGACGGCAAAGAGGATCGAAGCCAGAGGAAGAGCAAAGAAACAGACTGTGCGGTTCATCACACGCCCCCTCTCATCCAGATTACGAATCCAACACATCCAAGATGCACTAAAACTTACGACCACACAATTTAGTTCAACTTTGACATTCATTAAACTTGAATTTGTGATCCAAAGAATTTCAGTATTTAAGCATCGTTGTTCTCGTAGTATTGGTACGACACACTGGGGGATTTTATTAGCAACTCAAAATAAAGGCATAAGGTACTGGGTCCTAGGATCCAATCTTAAGAACAGGGATTGGACTAGAACAGATTAAGGTGTTTGAGACATGTTTTGCGCATACTCACGAAAAGATTGCCTCGTTGTACCTGCTCTCCAGGACAGTTGGTGGTTAGACGGTGATTCGAGGTGGCTAGTTGACAAAATGGCATAAATGTGAAAATCTTAACCAGCACGCTGTCGCGCTGTGATCCACGAGATCTCCCCAGGTGACCCAGCAGTGTCCCAGAAAGTAACGCTTTGCATTCAAAATCTTTCCTATTCTGCATAGTTTTTCAGCTTATTATTTTGCAGTCAGTCTTTCACTATTCTTTGTTATCTCTTTGTCTTTCGGATAGGTGGCACTGTGAGGTAACAATCAAAACCAGAGCATGTCGATGCACGGTTAATGGTTGTAAAAATTAAACTCAACTGTACGTCTCGCACCAACCTGAAAGCTTAATGAGGACTGTGAACTTCGGTGGAAAATTTCTTCGTCTCAGGAAATCCGCAGTCAAACGAAGCAACACATCCTATAACCTATAAGTTCCATTTGTGAGATCGTTATTAATAGTTGATGTTCCGACTACCTGCAGTGGGAAATGACGGGAATGAAAATTTCTTTTGCTGTGATTTGCCTTGTATGTATTGTCGTACCGGTGCTATTTCGGAACCACGATATACATAATACACTTCTCGCATCCACCTGTTAGTTCGGGTTTTCTCTGTTCTGTCGACTGAGGAGACTTGTCAACCGCGGTATCGGAATCGATAGAAGACAAGTTAGAGGTCGCATTATGAACTTCTATACCTTCTCGTCATAAACGAACTATTGGACGAAGTTACATTTACTGTTACTCCCGATGTGAATTAAAAAAGAATAACTTTGTAGGAACCGTTATTGATGTGGCCGCCCCCTTTTCTGTACCTTTGGGTGTAGACATAAATCATACATATGTACCAAAATTCTCTACATCATTATCCTGTGACAACCGGACTTTAATCAAGGTCACCATACATTCGCCTCCTGGTATGATCACGGAAATGTCAACGATGACTACTGACCACGCGAATATACCTTAAGCCAGCAACTTTCCATATTCCGTCAGAGGTGGCGTATCTGCTAGGCAAGCTAGTTTGTTCATCAAAATCCCATTATATGATTTTGTATTGCAAGCAGTGCCTCGCAAGTCCATGCATTTTTGGTGTGGGTATTGGGTATTGCTATTTTCCAATGACTGCCTATAGATATTACTATCATTATTGTTAATATAAGGGCAACCGCAACAGTAAATCATGTTACTAGTGTTATTATAACTTTATAACAGCACTGCTAAACTGATCACTTTTCCAACTACAACTGATGTCATTACCAACAGTTTACTTGAGTAATATGTCAAATATTATTTGCAAGTTGCTTATCAAACTTCAAGTAGGGTGCAATGAAGTACAGCGCAATGAACCCTGAGTAAAAAGGTGCCGAACGAAAAAATTAGACCGACATCGATAAAAAGCATCATTGGAATACTGCAGGACTTTATGAAAAACTTTTCATGGCAGTTTCGAATAAACACAGCATTTCTTGTCACAGATGCACCACTGACCGGCGTTACACTTACTATTACTCGTGACGTGCAGAGAAAGTGAACATCAGCCAATTTACGGTCCCTTTCGTAAGACTATTAACAGCTTTCTTTCTTGCCAAAATCTCCGAACGTTCGAAAAATGAGCTCCTTTCTATAGTTAAAACCGTTAATTCGAAAGTAGACGTAGAAATGAGTCTTCATTCTCGCAACAATCAAGACGTTCAGTCAGAACGCTTTATCCTCTGTAAAATAATATATTAATCCGAAATGCTTATCTAGACCACACTAGCCGCAATCCTAGAAGTTTAAGGAAACGTATGCTGATTATATTGACCTTATTTTAGGTAACGAAATGAACAGTACCCTAGCTCAGTGTTCAATATCATGCGAATCAATAAAAACAAGTTAACGCCCCCATGCGATGGGATTAGTATACTAATATATTATTCGACTATATTCTCCACTCCCCACTGTTCGTCCACTTACGTCGCTGTATAACGCACACTATCACTTTGCCAAATCATAAAATAGAAGAACAGATAATGAAACACGAAGTGTTCAGCCGTCACCAAATTTCGAATTTCTGCACCACCTGGATTACAAATGAAGCACTTTTCGTTGACTTCTCCCCGGAGGGAAAAACGAGCCCCAGAAATGTCCATTGCATCAGGGGTTAACAGGCTGGCCAATGACGTTAAGGTGCTGTCTCCAGACAGATCTGGATGCGATTGGTCCAAAGACGCAAAGCAAACCAGAATAAATGACTGGCGCCATTCTGGTTAAAAGCTCTCCCACGGCTGACCAAGGCTGAAACGCAGCCATTACTGATGATTAGGTCCGCCCTCCCGAAGCACCTTGATGCGACGATGGGGTCGGTGGATGGAAGAGAATGGTCTCTATTGATGTGCATCGATTAAAAAGTACGGCTAGTACGGAGCATACAAGCGGGCTTAGCTGCAAACCCTTAGCATCCTCCGCAAGTGTTGGACACGGGATTACGACGTTAACGGCAAAAACAACTGGCTAGTTTCTGTCTTCTTCGTAACGTTACCAGATCCAGAGCAACGTATCACAGAAGTACTGCATGTCGCTTGTGCGAGGTCCCATGTGCCTGCGACGGGTAACAATTACGTCTTCGACAGCTTATGTGACATTTTACCAAGTATCCCAACTGACTTTCGATAAGTGATGAGCAATCCGAGAACGAACTAAGTAAAGAAAGTCACCAGGTTGCTACTATCACATCGGAATTGGAGCTGGGCTGTGCAAACTACCGAGGAACCGGGAAGTAATCAAACGCTGCAGTCATCAAAATTCGGCTGCACGTTGACGAACTATATCCTTTCGATTCAGACGTTGTTATGGATCGTCCGTACCCGGGTAATTCATTGGGTGACTTCAACACCCATTCTTGTGAATGTGTACTGGTGTCAGAAACAACCCAAGGGCGTGCGGGCATGACTGACGAACTCGTAATTTTTTAAAAAGACGGATTTCAGTTCCCCCAATTCACAAAGCGAAAAAAAATCCAGTTGAAGGTGGTCATCTGTGACCATCACGCTCGATCATTTGCAAAAATGAAGAAGTCGCAACCCGGTTACCATAGCTGTGGCAAATGAACAGCAAGGCGTGTACCACCAACATACGATTACGTTTTCATCGGTGAGCGACCCCTGTTAACAAACACAAGTTTTCGTCGACATCCCCAAGTTATCTCCCCCTTCAAAAATTTGGCAGTTGATGTGGTAATTGATTTTCCAATAGACTGCATTGATTGTTTATGCCTGGGTGCAGTCAGATTCGTTTTTCTATGAACACTCACCAGTTACTGAAAAGTCTGTTCCCATTTGCAGCAGGTTAGGATTCTAAATGATCTCACTGGACAGTTACCGGTACAGCCGCAAACTGAATTCTGCAGGATATCTCGCAGATGGAACGAATAACGTTCATGAAAAGCAACTGAACTCAGGCAATTTTAATGTACCCAAAGGATACTATTCCTGCTCATTTAGCATTAGCAACCCATTCACTGACCCATGTGTCTGACAATTTTACTATGAACTCGGCTTCGAAAATGTTACTTCATTTCGTACACTTGCATAAAGTACTCTACGGACGAGAGTAAGTCAATGAATGTACATTAATTATGTGATGACATGAGATTTCATGGCCCATTGGACACTTTTAGTGCGCTTCCCTTGGAGTCTTATTTATTTAAAACCAAGTCGATGATAAGGGATAATTGAAAAATACAATGTCACAGTTACTGCGGCAGTGTAGCTAGAGAGGCACGTCAGCTGTCTGACTAGACAGTTGCGTATAGTCATCCTTCCTTTTACATCAATGGCTACACAATACAAACAAACTTTCCAACTGATATCATGTTAGTAAACAAACTACAAGAAGTAGTAAAGTACATTGAACAGAACGAACGAAGCGTTAGTAAAACAGGATTTGTTCGTTTTAACAATAGTAACACTGTTTGATGGTCCGTGCTTCCAGTGGAGGTGAACATATTTATAGCCAACTATCCCACGGAACATTTAAAGTATTGCAGTCCAGAGAAAGTCGGTTGCAAATGCGTTGGCTTCACTCATGACGGTCACTGCATTATCCCACTTTCACGAGACTTATCCACTTTCTTGTTATAACCGTTGTACCCTGATTGTGGAAAAAATTCACCAGAAAAAATTTTTCTGAGGATGAAAACTGCCCATGGTTATACAGAAGACCCGTCTATTAGATGACTAGCGTTATATGGCTCTTTACGGTCGCTATTCAGCTGGACGACGTACACAAAGATGTCTCCATAACAAGTTAGAGAGTCGGTGTCCGGAAGGATAGTCATGTTGAATGCAGTCTATATGCCATCTAAACGTTCCAACAGATTGCAGGACTAACATGCAAAAAGACCAGTTTTATGACGAATGGCTTATTATTCCTCGGAACGGCAAATGCTGAGACATCGTAGTGGTGGCAGGTGACTTTAATGCACAAGTTGGAAAACTTAGTGCATCGAAGTCCTGTTTGGGTGGGCGGTGCGCCTTGCCTGCTCAGCGAACGGATAACGGGCAAAGGCTTCTCCAATTTTGTGCCGAAAATAATTCATTTCTGTCTAACACGAATTCCCCTCACAGTTCGCGTCGCACAGCAACATGGCGCTATAACTCGACGTGTAGTCTGAGTCAGATCGACCATATTGCAGTGAGCTACCGTTGGCACGGTTCTGTCCAGAACTGTAGATCGTACTGGACCGCGTACGTCGAATCCGACCATGCGTTAGATTTAATGCGATTTTTGCTTCACCTCAACGGCCATCGACACAAGCCGCAAGCCCGAGTGGCCGTCGGACTTCTGTCTGATTCTGCTGTTGGCATTGGATATGAACAGAAACTATCCAACGAGCTACGATCTTCAACGAGCGGCAATGCAGATGAGCAGTGGGATCAACTCAACCAGGTGATGCATTAAGCAGCACGTTTTGCCCATACAAATCACCAGGTCTCGCAAGAGTTGCTGGGTCTAATGAACCAAAAACGCCAACTCTTTAACTGCAAGGAGGTGAGTAAGGTGCGGCGACAGCTGCAGCATCGATTGCCAATGGGCATTAAAAGGGATCGCGAAAACTGGTGGAGCAAGGTGGTCGAAGAGATGGAATTAGCAGCCACCCCAGGTAAAAGTCAAGGACTGTTTCAGCTTTTATGCGACACCGGTAGACGCCAAACTTCGGTTAGTTAAATCGTGTGGGATAAGAATGAAGAGCCTACTCATATTAGACAGCAAAAGCCCAGCCGTCGAGCTGAGTACTCCGAGAATCAGTTTAGCTGGCCACACGCCAACGCATTTAGTCCAAAATCTATAGCTGCGAATCCTTGACAGGTGTCACTTGATCTCCCAACGGAAGTGCAATTGCAATCGAATGTTCGACTTCTGAAGAGCGGGAAGTAGTCAGCCCCAACAATTTAGCCTCAATTCTCTTCAAATTGGGTGGATAAGCTCTGAAGAAATCACATACCTCATTGCTTCGTGATATTTGGAACGAGGAGCGTATCCCGTTATCGATTATACCCAGCTTCAAGAAGGGTACACGGAGTGACTGCACCAATCATCGCGGCATTAGTTTAATTCCGACAGTTACTAAGGCGTTAGCTTCGATAATGCTGCGCCGTATGACACTGGTTCGCTGGAGCAACATCCGCGAACAACAGGCCGTATTTCGTCCAGGTCGAGGTTGCATCGACCAAATATTCACCCTTCGCCAAATGCTGCAAACGCGCAACACACACACCGCCGCGATACGATCGAAGTCTTTCTGGACTCGGTGGATCGACCAGCACTATTCAGTGCTCTCCACCGGAAGGGTATGCCAACGAAGTTTGTGAACCTGTTGCGAGCATTGTACTCGCATACCTATGGTCGCGTGAGAGTATTTAGTGAACTGACACATTCATTCGAAACGACTAGTGGCGTTCGACAAGGGTGTCCCATCTCTCCGTTCCTGTTCAACTTCGTCATGGACGAGGTGATGGAAGATGCTTTAGGAGGTCTCCGGGATGTAGGAGTCGAACTGGGAAGTGGAGGGAAGCTATGCGACCTTGATTACGCAGATGACGTTGTGTCTGTTCGAGTCTGCGGACCATGCACAACGGGCACTAGATAGACTCTCGAGGTCGGTTGCTCGGTTTGGTATGTGCTTTGCACCTTCAAAGTGCAAAGTGCTGTTACAGGACTGGATCACAGTAGTGCCGAACTTGGTACTGGATGGAGAGGGACTAACGATTGTGGACCGTTCCACACACTTTGGTAGCTGTGTGTCCAACGATGGTAGCTCGGCAGTGAAGGTGAGCACGCATGTATCGAAGACTCGGGCAGCTTACGCTGGACTGAAGCACTTGTCACGTCGGCCTGATATTTCACTGAAGTTGAAAGGTCGCGTGCACTGTGTTGCAGTGCGCTCAGTTCTGTTGTACGGTTGCGAGACATGGAGTATGCGTGTGGAGGTGATGTTCGTCGGTTTGAGGTTTTCAACCACATTTCACTTAGCTATGCCAAAACTACTAACCAGCGCGGACCTCTCAGATGCTTAGGCACGCCAGTGGAGGCAGTCTGAGGGACTGTTACATTCTCCTGGACCTCAGTGTAAGTAATATTTATCTTGGCCTTACTAGGATGACTTTTGCTTCGAATTTTTTATCCCCTCTGCATTTTGTTCCAAGGCCCCATACGAACGTCACGTCTAGAATCCCAGTAGACGTCGGAGGGCCAGCCACAGATCTATGTACGTTGTAAGAATTACGCTATCGTTCATATATCTGCAGTATCAGAGAAAATGGACGTTGTGTGCGACAACATCACGCGACAGTTACGTACAATGCAGCAGAACCTGGATCGTTTTACAGTGCTCCAAGCGCCATGGAAAATTGCCAACTATTTCCTCGTTGGCGACTGCGTAAGTTCTGATGCGACTAGATCTTACAATTCTACAGAGTGGAAATCGTCATCGATGGTGACAAGACTCTTCGCCACGTGCATCAAGTGATGGCTAGATTACCAGTGAGGTCAATTTCTTGGAAGCACAACAAAATGCAATTCAAAAAACGAAACTTAAACAGATGATTGCTGGTAGGTCTCAATTACGCTAATTCAAACTTCACAAAAGTGTTGAAGCTGTTTCGATAAGACGATCTCAAAAATACTACTGCTATCCTTGCGTGATTCCAAGACACGAAGAATATCCGAAACCAACCGCACAGGTAATACACATCACCCATAAATGGCGACTGCAGTTTGTTACAAGACGTAGATTTGGATACTGTTAAACAGTAACAGGAAAAACATTGTGGCCAGTAGTACACTTGTAAAACCGATTCACGGAAAGTGAAGGTTCATTTACTTCCACACGTCAGCATGCGCCCAAAAATGCACAGCTACTTTTATTACACAGAGGCCTGTTTGTAAGTGCATCTTACCCTACTGAATAGTACTTCGTAATTGTGTAGATCATGTAGAAGCATATGCTACATTCATGCAACGAATGCTCAAACTACCGGAAACCAGGGCACCAGGCTTTGACCTCTTTCTGTTGTACGCGAATACAAATTCTGTACACTAAACTGACGATTAAGTTATTCCTTATTATATATTTTTTTGGCTTCCAAATCGGGTTAGACAACGGGCGGTGGGCTAGAAACGGCCATACACATGTAATTGCACGTGCAGTCAAGTAGGGGGTAGGTCGGATGATCAGGTACGATGTTACTGGACTGTTTCTTGCATCATCATTGGTCACCTGATCTGGGCCACGTGACCGTGATTCCATTGGTAACCATGGCAAGCAGAATGTCTGTCTCGGAGTAGAAAGTCCGAACGACTTGGTTGTCCGCTGGTTTGAGAAGTTACGATCGGATCTACACGGCCGCAAACAAAAACTCTATAAAGACTTTCAATACACAAAAAATAACTATGTGCGCGAACACAGTATCCGTTAGCAGGCCCAGCTCCAGATCCTGTGTTTCCAATCAGTTAGTTTGCCGAACCGATCTCCTGGAAAAGTAAGCTATCAACTACATTGTTTGCAAAAAATAAAACTAGCCAGCTGAAGGCGTAAATATGATCATCGATAAATAAGAACAAAAAAATCGACGCGACGTACCGCAAAACGGAAATGGCACAACGTATTCGCACAACAACGTCCAGTTCAGTTCAACAGGCACCGGAAAAAATGAACAAAAAGGTGAACAAGCGTCCAAAGTTCTTCCGACGATCCGCAAAGAAACTGTTGTCTCTCTATCCGAGGACTTTTTGTGTTGTCTCTGGTTTCCTAGCGAAACTCTTCAAAACTGCAAGAGAATGGTTGGAAAAGAAAAAACCACGGCAAGGGAAATATTATTCCTCGGTCGTTTCAACGGGGTCTGCAATCGCAAACTAGCGTACGCTTCCTTAAAATGCATATTTACTAACCCACTTTCTTCAAGTTGCTATCCAAATCTACCTTAAGTGTCTCTCGCTGAACCACTAGCCATCAACCATCAACCACTCTGAGACTGAAGAACAGTGCATTAGCTGAAATATGATAGCGTTGCTTCACCAGTTTCTTTCCAATTTGACCTAGTTTTGTGGTTGTGGTTTGAGAGGAAATGATTGCTGGACGTGTGCCAACTAAAAATCTATTTATTTTGAACACCACAACCAGAACTCCCGTGCAATTTGACGTTCCACCCAGGGCAACCCCGGGACAATCAGTCTCTATTCGTTGTCATTCCGTATTTGACCATCGTACTACGTACTGCTGGTCACAGTACCCTGTGCAAACAGTAGTTATCTGTTGTAAAAACATGGAACGAAGTTGGATTGCAGTATTCTAACTGAGGCTTAATGAAACACCCTATAGATGAACGAAAATCCCTGCACTTCGCCACGACAGCGCTAACCTCAGCCAAAATAACTTTCGTGGCTATCTTTACGACCACACTACGCCGAAGAGCCCAACTATAACCAAAGTCGTTTGGATTCCATGAGACTTTGCTTACTTTTTTATTGTGGAAAAGCTCGCTTCGTGTGCATTTGCAATGTCCATTCCGTTTCAGACAGGTTTCCCTGGACTGAGTGGTATATCCCATGTTTCCCCCAGTTTATCACTTGGGCGATCTCATTGCTCACGTCCTCACCCCTGGTAGACATAAATGCCCTCAAATCATTCATGATAAAAAAGCTGAGAATTTCATGTGCAACTGACAAGTGCCAAAAACAATAGAGGCTTGAATACTAGGACCTGGTACGCTCCAACATTACCCACTGTTGTGTCACAATTGACTTTTCCGACCAGAACGCAAAACGTCCTGTTATATGAAAATTCACCCGCCTGCTTCAGTAATCTGCTACTAATCCCAGACCCCCGCAACCCCAAATGCTGTAAGCAATAATATATCGAGTCAAACACAGACTTAAGACGAAGATAGCATACTTACACCGGTGTGCCTTCATCTATCCTATGAGTTAAAGCGTTCAAAATGTACAACAGGTTTTCAAAGCAGAACCTGTGATTTAGAATTCTGCGTTGATGGGACACCGTGTGGAATGCTGATTCATGTGCTAGCATGTCTTTCCTGACATTGCATTCTGGCTTTTTGCCGAGGACGGTTCTCATGCTAACTGATCAGCAATTTTCTACCTGCACTGCAAAGAGATCGGCCTCAAGAATTTTAATAACCTGGTGGATCTCATCTGGACCAGTAGGTCTGCCAACGTTCATATTTTCAATTTGTAGACGAACCCCACCAGGTGTAACCTGAATGTCACCTGTCTTTTGTAGGAATACATGATGCAGCTCTTTATCAATAAATGTATTCATTCCATGCGGTATTACATAGTTACTCAGTAATTTTGCCTCGCCGATGTCGTGCAATGCAGTGCATCCATCCGTTGTTAGTGAACCGACCCCAACCTGACTGATCCTTTTCATTGTACGCAAGTCCAGTATTTTTGGGGGTGGTTCGCAGTACACTCGCTTACCTTGCGTGTGCAGCTGTGCCTAAAGTTTTGCACTAACATTTAGCCTCCTTTCCATGCCTGACTGCGCCCGTGGGCCTTACACAAAAACCAACTTAAATCCCAGCATTTTATAGACCAGCGCACTGACAACTTCCAACATAATGTACCTTAGGAAATACAAACTCGTCTTGGAGGACGAGCAGAGATTCCTTCATTACTCGCCACAAATTTTCCGAAATAGCCCCCTTAATGTCTCATAGCTGCTCTGGCGCCCTTTCACGAAGATTTCTTATGTCCACTTTGCTAAGTATTCTTAACACTTTCGGCGCGGCTTTTGGTGACAAAAAATGGTTTATGTGACGATGGTGCGGTCACACCTACCCAAAACAAACAGAGATTCAATTGAGCAATTTCCCTCTTTTTATAGTAACGAGGCCCGGTGAGGATGACGTGCGTCCGGACCTATCCCCGATATTCTCTTGTGTATGCTGCTGCCTGACATTTTTCCACGCAGCCACACCAGAAATTCCTCCTAAACGCACGGTGTGCCTTGTTCTACTTCCTAACTGATGTAGGTAATTTGAAAGCTTCTTTCCTCCTCATTGCCTGAACTTGGGAAAAGTCACGCAAACGAAAAGAACATTCACTTTGGCCGCGTGAGCGCAATGGATCACAGCTGAGAATTACTGTTGCTCAGTCTAACTCTCGACTCTATGCGGTATTGCACTTCTGCAGCAAGAACGGCCACTCCCCTGCCCGGAATTTTCCCATTTGTGTCCTGCCTGTGTACTGCAAATCTCAACATCACTGCTCGGGTTATAGAGCCACTGTCGGACAAAGTTTCCATAACTGCGATGTCCAACGCTTAACGGTCATCGATGGACGCAGCTAACTCCGCCCATCTCTTACGCATACCGCATGCGGTTGCACATAACACAAATCCTGGCTTCCCCGTGGGGGAGCACAGTTGACCCGGTGATCCCTGCGCTTACCTGCAATCTCAATGAGCTTTGAAACTCTAGTTTCTTAAACTGAATCTTGCCCCGAGAGCAGTATGACAGAGAGGGCCACGCTTCTTTTCTCTGGCATTGCGTACACCGTAATGTCACTGTATCACAGTTTAAATACCATCTTCATCACTTCAAAAAATTTTAATGGTTTCTTTAATTCACCGTTCCTGGTGTTCTGATTTGAAAGGAATTTCACAGATGCTGACTTCTTTGCCATCTGGCTAAACAGTTGTCATTCTTGCAGCATATCCTCGATGCTTCCGAGTAATGGCGTTCCAAGAGGCTCTTTCTGTGACAAGAGGACGAAAGTCTACTCTAAGTTCGTGTGCTGCAGCTCTTCGGCCGTTTAGGGGTCCATTGGGGACTAGGCAATACGACACATCCGTTCCATAGGGAATGGCCACCCCACTGGTAAGTGACTGGCTTCTGATGAGTAAGTCCGGGAGATCTTCCAGTTTAGCTTTCACAAGACAGGTTTTGGCTTGCGTCATTCGGGAGTCCAGAATTCAATCGACTGTGGGGCTCTAGGTTGGGCCTCTACCTCTTGCAAGTCCAGTAAAATGGGCCTCTAAGGAAAACAAAAGCAGAATGTCTCGTCTCACCGAAACGGCAGAAGATATTTTGGGCTGCCGACGTTCGCAAATCATATAACGACTTTAGACGTACGACCGAGATCCTATTGTCGGCTAGCTCCTTACTGTCTCGCCTCCCAGGTCAACGTATCCCAGTTGTGATCCAGCGCGGAGTAAGGGTAAAAATCCTCAGCATCCATACCAAGTCCGAGGTCTGTCGGTTTCCTATACTTATTAGCCTATCATCAAGGACTCGCCACCAGACCAATGTCTTGTTCGTATCTTTGCGAGCTTCCAACCGTGAGTATGTTAACCAGAGTTCACGTCCTGCAGCAAAATTCATTCAGCTATGATTAAACAAGCCTTGAACAGCATTAAATTTTCACGATACTTCACCCCGATAACTTCTTCTGCCCGACGAGATTTTAGAAGACAGCCGGGCTGCGACCCCTAAGTAATTTCTTCTTGGATTCCGGAGCTGCGGCTGAGGAAAGACCCCAAGTAGACACACTAGAGAAGGCTCGTTCAAAAAATCGGATGCGAGTAATATTTTGTACACAACGTCATTTCTACAAGCCACAGGTGAGACGATGCGCGAGGAAAAAAGTCACATCAAGTGAATGCTGATTGGTAGGGCGATTCGAAAAACGGGACGCTCGAAAAGAGCAGAACAAGAGGAACCAGGCAGATCTTGTGTATGACGACAAGCCTGACAAAACTGATATCAAGTGTCGAAACAGCTCCCAGAATTAACGATGACCAAAATTAACCGAATGTTTCGGAAAGGGTTATGTCACTGCATTATTTAAGTCACATGTTCGTCAATCCTATGAACTCCCATCCCACAACTTAAATATTTGTATGGGCAGCCTCTGCATCTGTTCAATGCACACGTTCCTCTTTGAAGAATGAAGATCAAGCCCTCACAGTTTTGCGAATGAGGTCCTACCGCAGTCCAGCACAGGAGCACGAACATCTCTGATTTACCGCCGGACCAGTCTGCCGTCAATCTATGCAAGGCATCCCTGGCCCTTTGGGAGGACGCGGCCTACCGGTTCTGACGGGACGACTACCCCTGGGTCTTTAACCTTGTTGACCGCATCCACCGTTGGCAATCTCCAGTCGTGCGGCCCGGAGAGGCTTTCGCGGCTTCGAAACAATAAATGACTTGCTAGCGGTTAGGGGCCAATCGTGGTGTTTCCTTCCCGTACACATTATAACCAAGACATTGCCAAGAAGAAAGAGTTGGGTGCATTTAGAGAGACACCTGGATCATTCAAAAAGACCAGAAACGGGAACAGCCCTCAGGTCTGGTGCAATGCCCATCTCTTAAAAGGATTACAACTTCCTCCTGGCACGGTAAGTTTTGTCCACTGACAGGCTGGCTCAATGGTTTACCTAGTTCGGCGGAGGACGTTTTAGTAGAGTGGACCAGAAATGCGTCCAGGCTACTTCCGGTTGTGTGGCCAAAAGCTAGAAACCACTACTAGTTAAGGATCCGCTCATCCGCATCATACAGTTTGTGGTCCAACGTCCCCGTAAAGCTGAAGATGAAGCGGGCAGACTTCCTGAAATAGTGAAGTTTTGAAGCATTTCCGGATTAAAGGCCAATGACCCTATGGGTCTGTGATTTTTCTTTCATTCTGGATGGATGAGAAGGGTGCTGAAACGGAAACTGTGGAATGGGCGGCATTCATACTGCAGCACTGGGCAAGATCACAATAGCTGCTGCCATACTAGACAGGCGCCTAGGTACTAATCAGATGGAGGTATAATTATTCCATCCGTTTCCATTTCATACTGTTTTGGCAGGAGTTTATGGAAGCCGATACTCTCTTATGTCTGTATGGATATCAAATTTTCTTTCAAAACATTTTCTTGCTAGTGATATCAGCTCTTTTTAGGGGCGCGTTTGAAAAAACCGGGTAAATAAGCGGGCTCAGAAGTGTTCGCGACTTTGGTTTGGGCATGTATTTGTAATAGCCTTTTGGGTAGCGGGGCGGAAAGAGATTAATTTAATTCTACAGTAGGACCTTTTTGAATTCTGCATGGCCATTGTCGCCCGCTTCTGTGAAAAGGTCCTTTCAGGTTTCTTCCGGAAGCTGAAAGCTGGATTTTGATGTTTCTTTAATGCAAGCAGGCTCTCCCACTTCCGGCTGTTTGGTGAATCCATTAGCTTTTGTCATCCTTCCCGATTTCCGTGCTTCTTGTCTCCGTCCAGCAGTTCGGCTACCTCGGCTTCAGCCGTCCTGCAGGGCAGATATGCACCATAGTGACAAAACACTTTTATTTTTTGCCATTTCTGCATCAAGGCTTCATCGTCGTCCAGTTTTGGTTTTGGTTCCCGAGCCGCCGTGTTCACCTTGTTAAAGTTTAGAAAAGAGATCGAAAAGGCGCCTTAGTTTTTTAAGTGATGCATAAACCTATCCAGCGTATAATACCTCTCACCCGACAGCGACAAAAACCGAAACCGTCGACATCCATTTCGTGCCTAGCAGTCAAGTCCGTCTGCGACGGATCGTGGCTCGTTCTGAATCGAACGATTTTGAAAACTCCTGAACCAGAGCACTTTGGTCCATCGAATCTATGAGCTTCTTCTCCGCTGTCTCCCTTAGATAACTATAGACCTTCTTGCCAGGGACCGGTAATTTAAAATCGCGGGTTATAAGCATCAGGCTGAAGCTTTTTACCGATTCCTTCAGTGCATTGCCGCTGATCGCCTCTTGAGACAGCTTCGGCACTCTGCAGACAATTCATGTATTTGGTTCCATTTGCCCTGCCCCAAAGATTATGGCACTTAACTGGGTTTGTGGGGTACAAAGTTTGATCTAACATTCATTTTGCACCGGGTCCTCCTTGAAAAGCAAAACCGCGCCGCCCTGTGCCACGTTATTATTATACCCACAAACTAGATAATATATTGTACCGATTGCAACGTGTGATTCAGCCACGTTTCCAAAGATGCCGCAACCTACACAGCTTACGTCCTAGCTCCAGGGGTCCATCCGTCTGATTATTTCTAGGGCTATATCTACCCACGTCCTGGGAGGAACTTTTCTAGTTCTTTTCAAGGTTTTCCACTCCAGGAAGAGCAAACTTTTAATCCCCTGTGTACTCCTGTAGTTCTAGGCCTGCGCTCAGTGGCTCTCAGGTGTCTACTACCTTCCCTTTGGTGTGACTCGATGGGTTGAAATGGTGGGAACTGGGCAACGAGGTTCGACCATCAAAATGATATAGGCTTCAGCAAAGTCGAAGATCACGTTCTAATCGGGTTTACTGCGTAAAATGGCACTGAGTTTCAAGCATCACCGAAAGCAAGACTGCACAGTGGCAGATACTTAGTGTGAGCTGGAACTCCGCCTAACACATGATTAAGTTGGACGCAACGATGACAACAGCAGAATTAAACATTCAAAGCAGTTGTTTTCCTGGCAACGGGCCTGAGTGGTCTGGGCCATGCGATTAGGGATTGACACGCAAATATGCAGTTGAGGAAAAGGTACAGAGTTTAAATCCAAGAAAACCATCAAGTCTGCTTGAGGTAAATCCGTCGTTATAGGCTGGTGTTGGGCTGCCTATTACGCGAAGTGTTTGTGGTTCATGATCTTTTGCAGGGTAGCCAAGCTAGTCTCTATGTTTAGGACTGTTGTCACGCCGGTGATTACATATGATTTATTTCGTTTGAATCTTTTTTCGGATGGTGGTTTGAATGAGTGACACTCAGCTACTTGGTTAATGGCGATTCCTTTTCCTGACATTATGACGACGGTGTCTGGCTAGCAGAAAGTTCGAAATGCAAATGATTCCAGGGGCAAGATGGAATACACACTTTCGACTGTTTGCCAATTCAAATGGGGCTTTCCTTCGGAAGTCCAAGGCAAACTACGTTCATGCCAATCGAGCTAGAATATATAAGTTGATTTCAGTGTTCTTTCACTCACCAACATTTGACGTTTGTGTCGCTAAGGTGTTGGAAAAACTCATCGGGGCCCAAATGATAAGGGTATTTTGCAAATAAAGCAAAGACTCCTTCGAAACGAAATCTATTTATCGAGGCTATTTGAAATTGGGCCGCAACTAAAGAGATTCCCTTAGTTTGGGTTGTTTCACTCACCAGTCCGGAAATTCAAGACGGAAGTGCATGAGTTAGCGTCACCATATACCTGGCTTCCGGAGTTGATCCAGGCTTTGAGTGAAGCCACATGAACTTGCAGTTTTGGGGTTTGCGTCTAGCAAACAGACAATTTTGACTCCAGGGGACGTCTGACAGAGCATGGAGGACGGGATGTACCGAAGGAAATCAGCATTTGCCTGCTAACAGGTAGGTGACCGACCCGCCAAATGTGAGCGGTCAGGCAATCGGCGTTTGCCTCGGGTTTTGGATCCCCGGCTCTCTACTTGAAATGGAGTGGATACTGTCAAGGTTCACCACCTTTTACAGATTCTTGTTGTCAGGAGTAAAACACTATGCGGGTGGGTATAAAGAAAGGGGAAGTTGTCCTGGTCGAATATCCGCTACTTTGGAAACCTATATGGAACTAACCACCCAGAAGTGTCCATCGTTTGGCCCAAAACAAAGTGAGTTTGCTCACATGCAGTCTAAACGCTGCAAACTGTGAAAACTTAACGAAGTAAAGGATTAATCGACAGAATTACTTCGTCTGCACTATGAAACATTACTCTGAACGCTTCCTCCATCAGCGGGAACTTAACGTACTTGATAATCAAAGGACATTATAAATGTTGGCAAAACAAACGAAAACAAGAAAATTCACCCTTCCACACCAGATTTTCGCTAATTTTCTATCAAAACACTTGCCTAAAGGACCCTCAAGACATGGCCGAAGCGCCGAATTTCATTTTCACGGCTTCAAAGACAACCGATAGCACATCTTCCTTCTTTACTGTCTTGCCCCCTATGTGACAGTTTGTCGGCCACAAACGTCTACCCTATGAAACACCCTCCCACGTGAATAATACGAGAATCTACCAGCGATGATCATCGGACGCGGCATTACCAGTAGTTTCTTAGTTTTACTGCTCTTGATATTCTCATTCTTTTACCCAGGTTACCCCATTAGTCCATGGGGTGCTTTCATTTTCCTTTTCAGTTAAAGGTTTATGTAATCATACTGCAACCCAAGAGGAGTTCTCCGCTCGACCCGCTAAATACCGATCAGTAAGTCACATACCAGAAATCCCAAGAGCCATGGAGAGTTTGAGCAAGCTAATACTTGCAGATCACCTACTCGCCAGCAGTCTTTTCATCAAAAGACAGCATAGAATTTCGATGGACCGGTCATGCATAGCCGGTATGACTGATTTTTAAGTCTAATTACTGAGGCTGTGGATGATGGTGAAGCAATGAGCGTGGCCTTTATGGAAATGGCTACGCTTTTCATCGGTTATCCCATACCTTTTTGCCACCAAAGCCAGGCATACGGCACCCATTATCCGTTTTACCCTCAACCAAGATCTCACCTGTCCCCAATCAGTAACAACTGCAGTGATTCAGAGTAGGCTACTGGGTTCGCGCATATCTCTTTTGCACTTAATCTACTTGTTCTCTGCTTTCATCATAAGACCCAGTTTCTCTCTGCTGGTGATGTTAAAAGCCTCCATGTTTTCTGCATTAGTGCCTTAGATGCTAATCCGTGGATAATAGCGTTGGACTTTACCTTAGGCTTCGGCGAATAAAAAGAATGATAAGATTTCCAGGGGAGAAAAACTGTTTCCTCTTTTTTAGTGTCTTATTCCGCCTATTCAGTCAACCTCCGAAAAAAGCCGGTAACCAATAAATGTGATTTGCATGACTTGGGACTATGTTGCTCATGTGCTCTCGAGTTTTCAGGGCACACTGCCACACAAAATACCAGATGCCATGTGCCTACTGGTCTGATAGACAGAGCACTTTGTTTACCAGAGCAAGCCTGACATTTATGATCCACCTCGGACCAATACTTTTGTGACATCTAGGTTGAATGAAAAATCCCTTCACCTGTTTCCGTTTGTTCCTCTTCGAGTATAAAATTCCGCCGAAATGACATTGGTTTTGGTCGTAGCAGTGGCCTATTTTCGGCTCGATGTTTCTCCCCATTTTCTTTTTTCAACGTTGGTTCTAGTGATGACTTTTCGCGGACAGGTGCAATCACGGATCGCATGAATTAGGGCTGCTTGTTTTGTTTTGTCATCCACGATGGCCGACCGCAAGCATTCCATTCGTCTACAGTCATCTTAAGCATTTTGTCGCACCTGATCCAGCGTGCAGAATCTCTCTAAGTTGACTTAACTACGAAAAATAACTTTTGTTTACACTCTTCCCTAGAAGTTCATTTCCACGCATGATTTTTCGCATCATTGAATACCTTTTGGTTGGATCGTGACTGGGGTTCACTATCAAAGATACGATTGGTGTTTACATAATTGCCAACTCACGAATAATACCGTAGAATTTGGGAAGCATTCCTGTAACCCTTGGGTTTTGCATCAACCTGGGTCGTGAGTGCACACTAATGTGGAATATGGTTCCACATGAAGCACGCGCCACTGAAAATAGTAATTGTTTCTAAAACGGTTAAATAGCGCCGTCGACGTCGTACACAGTGTCTTTGAAAAGGATTGTCCTAAAGCGAATCTCGGATTACGTTTGTTTGCCCTTAAACTTTGTGACTACTGGTGTGCCACTCTTAAGCGTCTCGGTACAACTTGAATACTTGCAAGCCGGACACTTGACCAGTATACAAGAAGACAGTGGGGAGTGGTGGAAAGTTGAGTATATTTTTAACAGGAGCGTGTGAGCGAAGCGTGCATGAGCAACACGCAAATGGCGACCGCGCTTGGCGGTCGACGTTCTTTTAAACAAGCTGTCTGGAGGAACAAATCAATGTTCACCTACAGGCCCCACAACTGATCCACATAGCTAGCTAGAGCAATTAGGCGAGCTTCGTACGGGAGTCTCATCGAGAAAGAGTTTCTTTCTTCTTTTTAATTTTAGACCTTCGAAGCATTTCCGACGCACTTCTTATTCCTTTATCCATGCAATGAACAGCCGATTTTATTCACAACTTTTTCTCTCATCTATACTCCCGATTTCCGACGGGGGCCTCCAACCTCGCATTGCCCTGGTCTTTTCTACCTTAGCAATAGTCATTCTACTAACTCTATTTACTTTTGGAATGCGCGGCAAAATATTTGTGTAGTACAACCTTTTCGCTTCTTTGATGCTGCTGTGACTCGTCCCCTCAGCTCCGCCTATTGGGCCCGGAGAACCCCAATTTCATGATTGTTCCTCCATTAGAAAGCAGTTCTGCGTTCTGACTTTGGCCTACCCCTGAGAATGTTTGGCGACAATATTTACGTCATGGCCTCGGACTCTCTTTGGCCATTTTATTAGAAGCATATTTCTGACCCGATATTTGGTCCCAATTCCATGAGCGTCTTCAGTTTTACTGACCTGATTAATGCCCCAGATTAGGTGGCCAAAACCATGTCACCTTTGCTGCGTTCTCTTATCTTGGGTTAACCCAATCCCTCTTCCACCCTCGCAGCCTCATATCTTACCCAGGCCAGCTCCAACCCTTTTGTCCCTTAGCGATCTAGAGTGAATACAAATATTCAGACTACTTGCTTAGCCCTCGTAACCAGCTCCCTGTCTTCAGCGGCACCGTTCAATTCCTAGACAAATCAGAAATCCGCCAGCCGGATAGGGCTTTACCTCTCCATCATGATCTGATTACTGCTCTCTCATTGTACCGTGATAGCAAATGTGAAGCTACGCCTGGCAACGTAAGATCTGTTCCGCCGGCAGAGAATGATGGGGTCCACTAGTCTGGGTGCTCGTCTGACCCTTGGGGGGTCTCTTGTCTTGAGCAACATGAATCCTGGAGTTGATCGGGCTGCAATGGAGGATGCTAATTCTTGTGTACACCATTTACACTTTGCTTGGCGCATGCTTGATTACCTGACTGCATGGTACTGTTCTACGAGATCAACTGACCTGTATTGAATTTGTTGTTTTTCCGTGCTTTCGACAATCCCCTTTGCTACCGCGCGGTCCCGCTGCTCGTCGCTAGCTGCCGCCCGCTCCCCGCCGTTTCCCGCGTCAGTGGTACTCATCCGTGAGTTATTTACATTACTCAGTCGGCCGTACCCGACGATTTTTTGCGGACTATGCTCTAATTTGTTTTTGCATTATTACTAATAGATGGTGGTCCCAGAGATCCACGCGTTTATTTCGCTCTCCGTGCGGCATGGTCGTGTCTGAACAATCGGTGTCCACGAAATGGACAATGACTATTTGGGAACACTTTTGTGGAGGGCGGTATGTGAATAACTAGCGACCAGTCGATACTAACATGCATCTTCTTGCCCAGCATATTTTCATAGCGAGTTGCAATCCTCCTTGGGTGTATGTGAAACCAGTGGGATTGTAAGTTAGTGAGAGTTCTGCCTGTCGTGATGGGATTCCCGCACGTTTTTAGATAACTTTAGTCCTCGCCGATGCTGTTTAAGAAACGAAAGAACGGGACGTTAACTGACTACTCCAAGTAATTGCAGTTTTGGGCCCATCTGCTTGAGATTAACGTCCACTGGCCTCCATTGCGGAAGTGCAAGCCATCCTCACTGTTTTGGAATTTCTTGTACGATAGTGACAGTTGTCGTTTTTCACCAGAAACCATAGTTACATGCACATACTGGTGAGGCTGCTGACTGTTAAAGCAGTACCCTATATCCGGTGATTAACACATGCAAAAAATTCCGAGGTAGTTGTGGACGGATAAAAGTTTAAAGATAAGCAATCTATACCTCCTATTCGGTTGTTCTTGAGGGACGCCGATTTTTCCCCTTTTTCAAACAATTTCAAGGTCCTCATTATCACAGACAATCAAGACATGGCGAACCTGTAACGAATTGGCTCCATAAGCACCGAGTTTTTGGAAGACTCGCATTCACACTAGGATGCGTGATACCGACTGCGGTGACCGCGTGTAATTGTGCGTACGATACCAGAAATGGTAGCCTGTCATTCTTTAAGTTAAATGTGCCGGGTCAGGAAGTCAGAGTCTCGTAATCGCTTTCACTCAGTAATACTTCCGTTAACTCTTCCGACATATATTTAACGTGTGTAATAGGCTTTACTCAGCCTGAGAAAGACCGTCGCGAAGATATAAATTTGCAGGACGTATAACATGAATATGTAGGAAGGGAAACGTCAAAAAAATATTACTAATGCATATACAGTTACCGCGATCATTTCACCCATCTTCGTGTTGTTGGAGGCACTTGTTGCGTACGAAAAACACGTTTGACTTACTGTTTCCTGTCTTTATTTTCTCTTCTGGTGAGAAACAAGTGACGTGGAGCTCAGCAGACGACCTGGCAAATGAAGAATTGTGGTGAAGTCGGTTGAAGCAACTGCCTCAGGTCTTTGTGGTTGTAATCCAAATAACTAAACCAGATGGCTGAAAGAATTGGAAGGTACGGGAGGGAACCGTGGACAACATCGATCATGTCATCGTCTGTCGCATCTTTCATTCAACCTGTCTCTTGTTTCCAACCCAATCTGTTTGCCCCTTCTGCCTACCCATAGTATCTCCATTCATAACACGCTCGATACTCCCAACGGTTTGTTGTCAAGTAGCGTAGTAGAAGGTTTTCAGTCTGCTAGGTCACATTTTCTCAAGCCTCGTCAGCCTCTGAATCTTGGTTCCTTCAATGTGCGCACTTTAACGCAAGCTGGCCAACAGGCGTGTTTGGCTCTGACAGTGGACTCAATTTCGATTGATGTCTGCTGCGTGAGTGGAATGCGAACTCAGAATTCGAGTAGAGTAATTCAACTAACTGCGCCAAATGTCTCTTCGAGGTATTTCCTGCACACTTCAGGAGACGAAGTAGCTCAAGCTGTGGGTCAGCGTGGTGTAGGAATAGTATTGAGTGAGAAGGCTGAAGCAGTCCTTTTAGACTGGATCCCAGTCAACGGTCGTTTGTGTGCCATGAAACTACAGGGATCAGTCGGCGTCCGAAAGGATAGTAGTGTTGAGCGTAGTTTATTTGTTATTTCAGCATACGCTCCAACAGACTGCAGCACTGATATGGAGAAAGACGAGTTTTACGATAACCTCGTCACTCTTGTTCGGAAGAGCAAACACTCTGACATTGTAGTGGTAGCAAGTGACTTTAATGCACAAGTTGGAAAACTGAGTGGTACATCGGAGTCCTCTTTGGGTGGGCGATGCGCTTTGCCTGCACAGCGAACAGACAACGGGGAAAAACTTCTCCAATTCTGTGCAGATAATCATTTATTCCTATCTAGTACGAATTTCCAACACAGTTCCCGTCGCACTGCGACATGGCACTCTAACTCGACGGGTAGTCTGAGTCAGATTGACCATATTGCAGTTAGCTACCGTTGGCGCGGTTCTGTCCAGAACTGTAGATCATACTGGACCACGTACATCGAATCGGACCATGCGTTAGTTTTAATGCGATTTTTGCTGCAGCTCAATGGCCATCGACGCAGGCCACAAACCCGATTGGCTGTCGAACGTTTGTCTGATTCGGCTGTTTGCAACAGCTGCGAACAGAAACTATCCGAGGAACTAAGAACTGCTACCAATAGCAATATAGACGAGCAGTGGGATCAAATTAGGCAGGCAGGCTATGCATTTGGCAGCATATTTCGCCTGTGGTGCTAGATCTAGCTTTCATGAAGGATACTGGATCTCTCAAGGGTCGCTGGGTCTAATGGAGCAAAAACGCGAGCTGCCTAACTGCAAGGAAATGAATAAGATGCGTCGGCAGTTGCGGCGTCAGTTGACCATAAGCCTTAGGAATGACCGCGAAAACTGGCGGGTTAAGGTGGTGGAAGAGATGGAAGTAGCGTCCGCTTCAGGTAACAGTCAAAGACTGTTTAAGCTTATACGCGACAGCGGTGGGCAGCGAACTTCGGTTAGTGAAGTCGTGTGCGATAAGAATGGAGAGCTCATCCATGGTAGACTGGAAAGACTGGACCGTTGGGCAGAACATTTCAAGGATCAGTTTAACTGGCCATACGCTATCGTATCTAGTCCGACGTCTGGAGCTGTGAATCCTTGGGAGGTGTCACTTGGTCCCCTAACGGAAGTGGAAGTGGAGTCGAATATTCGGCTTTTGAAAAGGGGAAAAGCTGCCGGTCCCGACGACCTTCCCCCAGTTCTTTTCAAACTGGGTGGAGAAGTGCTGATGAAATCACTTACCTCCTTGCTTCGTGATATTTGGAACGAGGAGCGTATCACGTTATCGTGGGGTAAGTCACCGATTATACCCAGCTTCAAGAAGTGTACACGGGGTGAGTGCAGTAATCATCGTGGGATTAGTTTAATTCCGATAGTTACTAAGGTGTTAGCTTTGATAATGCTACGTCGTTTGACACCGATTCGCGAGAGTAATATCCGCGAACAACAGGCCGTATTTCATCCAGGTCGAAGTTGCATCAAAGTTTGTGAACCTGTTGCGAGCATTGTACTCGCATACCTATGGTCGCGTGAGAGTATTTAGTGAACTGACACATTCATTCGAAACGACTAGTGGCGTTCGACAAGGGTGTCCCATCTCTCCGTTCCTGTTCAACTTCGTCATGGACGAGGTGATGGAAGATGCTTTAGGAGGTCTCCGGGATGTAGGAGTCGAACTGGGAAGTGGAGGGAAGCTATGCGACCTTGATTACGCAGATGACGTTGTGTCTGTTCGAGTCTGCGGACCATGCACAACGGGCACTAGATAGACTCTCGAGGTCGGTTGCTCGGTTTGGTATGTGCTTTGCACCTTCAAAGTGCAAAGTGCTGTTACAGGACTGGATCACAGTAGTGCCGAACTTGGTACTGGATGGAGAGGGACTAACGATTGTGGACCGTTCCACACACTTTGGTAGCTGTGTGTCCAACGATGGTAGCTCGGCAGTGAAGGTGAGCACGCATGTATCGAAGACTCGGGCAGCTTACGCTGGACTGAAGCACTTGTCACGTCGGCCTGATATTTCACTGAAGTTGAAAGGTCGCGTGCACTGTGTTGCAGTGCGCTCAGTTCTGTTGTACGGTTGCGAGACATGGAGTATGCGTGTGGTGATGTTCGTCAGTCGTGTGTTTTCGACCACTGATGTTGGGTTTATACGGCTAGGGTTGGATGGAATGATTAGGTGAGTAATGTGAAAATCAGGAATCTAATACTAGTTGTCGACTCTCAGAATCGCTTGTTTCAGCGTATGAAACTTAGTAGACTACGCTGGTTGAGTCACGTGTCGCCTATGTCGAACCATCGTCCACTATGCCGTGCCCTATTCTGGGTCCCTCCTGCGTGGTGGAAGAAGGCTTGTGGAATTCAACTGGCAACGTGGAATGAGGAAATGTACAGCAAACATGGGTCAATTAGTTGTCTCGCATCTTGTTGGTTGGGATCCGAAACACCCGTGAGGTGGCTGGCTGGGGACACTTAAGGATATGGCAGTGAACCGTAAAGAGTGGCGGTCGTGTTGTTGTTTTCTGTCCAATCAGAATGATTGAAAGAGTTCGTTTATACAGTTAGACTATGTTCCATATGTAGCAGCGTCTTATTTTTCCCACCGGTGTAGGTCCATTCCCTGTTTCCCTTTGTATATTCACTCTTTTTATGGACATATGTACCTTGTCGAAAGGGCAGTAGTCCGTGAGGTTTGCCATGCTGTTTGACGCTGAACGGGAATGCTGGTGTTGATGATGCCGAAGCGAGGGTAGCATTTCGATTATGCCTTTTGTAGGGAGTTTTTGAATCTAGTTGAGTTAATTTTCCTTCTTCGGTTATATTAACTCGGTATTTTGTATCTGTAGGTTCTACAAGGGGATGGTGGTTTGGTACGTGAGGTAGTCACATCACAAGGAGTGTTGGTTCGGTAATGCTAAATACGACTTCAATATATTTGTGCTTTCAAAACATCTTGCCCTAATAGTTTGCCAGCATACAAGTGTGGGAGTACAGAGTTTGAAATTGTCTTATGAACTGTTGTTGATTCTAATGGCAACATGACTGACTTTTTGTTCGACTAACTAGACACTTAAGAGCTTTCAGGCGGTGACGCAAAACCATAGGTTTCGTAATGTTACTTTCGGAACTTCCGGTATCTATCGGAGCTTCCAGAGGAATATTGTTGGAGGTGATTTCTGTTAGTACACCGGGAAGACAAACCGGAGCGGATGTGGTTGGAAGCACTGATGTCGTTGCTGAGGTTGTGCGTTCCTTGGGGAGTGATCCACAAACACTTGAAGTGTCTCTTCTTTCCGGAGTTGCTACCAACTGCATCCTTAGCCGGATTCTGGCTACGGGGACGTGCGTCGTTCCCATAGAAGTAACATTTGTTTTTAACTGCGACCGACGTTGTTTCCACAGTTAGGCTACTGTCGGTTACCGTCAGCTGATTTGGAGGGTATTGTGACCGAAACTGCATACGGGGTCGGTGGAGCCTGCAAGCCATAAGACTATTGTTGAGCTGTTTCAAAGAAACGCAATTTTAGTGTAGTTTATTTTCCACGGGGTGTTGTCGAACGCTATTAGGCTGTATTGTCGTATGCTTGATTCAAAAGAGGCCGTTTGACAATTGGAAATGCCAAGGGTTTAACTTTACTCAATACGCAACGAAACAGTATGAGCTGAAGACAATAAAAAACGATTGGGAAAATATCATGAGCAAATACAAATGAACAGGACATGCCGCAAGCCTGTGTACCAACCATGTACTACTAGACCGAAATCCAGTCAACAACGGTTAATATACGGTTATGTAAACATCGTCGACAACGCACCAATGAGTCTATGGTTGTTCGTTGTTTGCGTGCTCATCAACTAACAAGGGCTCTCCTTATGTCTAAGATGAATCCCGATGGTTCACACCTTCCTCATCTCAGACCGTGTGCCAAACAAAGCATGGTACAGTCAGAAGACCCGAAGTCTGAGCTTCTACCCATCTAAAGCTTACCAAAAAAAAACAGCGGGACAAAAAGATGGTTCCGTAACCCACTGCGGGACGGTGACTGGTTGCTCACTTCATTAGTCCTTGAGGTGAGGACAGATTTCCCAAGTGCCCAGTAAACCCACGTCACAGATGATAGTGAGCAGTTACGTATGCTTCGTGCGCCTCCGTGATTGGTCCTGAATTGGAGTTTAGTCTTCTAGATCGGATTTCACTGAATCCAGGGAAGTGTCGAACAGTTGCCTTCGTCCTTTCACTTTAGCGAGATCAATTGCACCGCGCGAAGACAATTAGTAGGATTTCCTCCCCAGGGGACGTCTGAAGGTCACGACCATGTAAGAACATCTCGAGGGGTGTTTAAGGCAACCAACCAGCTAGGGGTCTGAGACATCCACCTCCTGCCATACTGAAATGCTTAGAACACGCAGTAGTTCTATACAATTTCAAGATTGGGTTCAAAAATCACGTTGGAATGGGGAACTGTAGGGTGGATTTGGAAACTGATTTTCAAAAAAGGCACCAGTTGGTTTAACACGTATGGTGGGATTAACACGGCAACTGGCGTTGATACAATTTGACTTATTCTGATTTTAACAGGGATGGGTTTGTCCCGGCTTCACATCAGACCACTGCTCCATCGATATTGACGTCAGTCACCATGTCAGACCTACCACATGCAAGTTAGATCCCACATGAGCCATATTCCAAAACTCGCCTCAGTTTTTCATTTCACTGTTTTTCTGAACTCAGTCTTGAAACGGTTTAGTTCCGTTTGTTTTTAGTCATACATTCAGCAGATTGTGATGGTAGCAGGTATGGCTTCGACACCCAAGCTAACTGCATGGTAGTGGCGAACAAGAACATCGGAGGCCTGTTACCCAGTCCCGTCTACCAAATTAACTACTTATGTCAGCTGTTTATCTCATTGCGTTATGGTCTTTAAATATCCCGTTATCGTCCCCTACGTTTGATTTAGATTGGCTTTATTCAATTCAGTTCAACTTGTACAACTGCGAACTTGTACGAAACTGTTCTGGTTTTCGTGGCTATCTCACAGCACCGAATACTAGTAAAAGAAAAATAATACCACAAAGCAGAAGGGTCTTATAAAGGCGGGGAATTTCGAATGCAAAAGATGACATTGACCGGAGCATTTAGCTGTATCGCCTTTCCGTGGTGTGCTCCAGTGAAGGATCGCCTTAGGCACGCGATCGGCTTCGGCTGACAACGGTTGGAAAAAAAATTTCTCTGGCACTTCAGCGAAAAGCAGCGCCAGTGACCTACACGTTTGACTAAGTCGGGTGAGAATAAGAGATCGTGGACCTGGGGAGGATATCCGTGTTCTAATATCTGTTCTAGAGATGTGATCAATGCAATCCCGGCTCTTCACGGTCACCAGATAACTGGCGGATGATAAAGTTCGCGAGTAGTTTGGATATTGTACTGACCAAACTACTTTCTCTATTGTTTTCTTAGCAGGATCTACCACTTTTCTCGAACCAGTGCAATCACAAATCGGCACCAGTCATTGGGAACGCGCTCTTTTTTCAGATCAATCTCAGGAGTTTTGTTAGCTCGTTACGAAGACTCCGCCCATCTGACCCACCAAATTCGTGCTTTTCTGGAAATCTATCTCCCGAATGGCCTCCGTTTTTATTGAAGAACTGAGATCGGTCAGCATTGGTTCATTCCCAAGTGAAAGCTGCAGATTCATTGCCGAATTGGTTCAGTTATAGTGTTCTTCATAATGTTCTGCCTAATGGCCTAGACGAAGCATCATCATCATCATCGTTTAGCATTAAACAGCAAGGCAAGCCTCACTGACCGCTGCCTTTCCCCAGAGTTACACGTTTATATAAAAATATCCAAAAATATCCAACGGGAACAGGGAGTGAACCTACACAGGCGGGAAAAGATAAGATGCTGCTGCAGCCAACACTCGGAACACAGTCTAACTGTACAAACGCATTCTTTCAACCATTCTGATTCGATAGAAAATGACAGCCAGATCGCCACTGTTCATGGTTCACTGCCATATCCTTAAGTGTCCCCAGCCAGCAAGTCGACGAGTCTTTCGGACCCCAACCACGAAGGCGTGAGACACTGTTATGTTGCCGGCTTTGGTTGGTCTATGCACACACTGAAGCACAAGACACAAGTACTCGCAACGCACGATATCGCAGGAGCACAGCCTGTAGTCTAGTAGGACACGAACACAGAGGTTGGAGACACAAGATCAGGCTCAAGACTCAAGGCCCGTAGTCGCACAACGAATGGGACAGATCTGCTGCTCCCTTGAATGAGCAGCCACACGGAACAATAAGCCGCGCGAAATACGAACAGCTAGCCCAGCCCGCTAGCGGAAGAGAGAAGACGAACACAGAGTACTGCCGCGCGTTCATTGGTGACCCACCAACACAAGTCAGAATTCAAGTGAGCTCTATCGTTTATATAGTTTTGTTGGGTGGCCTTGATCGATGTGTAGACTAGCCGATCACAGAACGGGCTTTTATGAATCTTTTCGCGGACATATAAAAATATTCAACCGCGCAATATTTAAAATAACGTCAATTTCGAAATATTGATTAAAGGATAGATTCTTTTGGAAAATTGGCAGCGGAAATGAAATCTGCGGCTCGAAAAACCTCGGAATGGTCGTCGACCATACCAGACACTTACTTTACTTAAGTTCGCTGTACATTTTCTCATCCCACGTTGCCACGTCTTCTGCTGGCCTCCACATAGCT
>LUCM01005710.1:0-21604 GCA_008360955.1 Fasciolopsis buskii | reverse complement strand
GTGTTGGCTGCAGCAGCATCTTATCTTTTCCCGCCTGTGTAGATCCACTCCCTGTTCCCCTTGGATATTCACTCTTTTTATATAAACGTGTAACTCTGGGGAAAGGCAGCGGTCAGTGAGGCTTGCCTTGCTGTTAAACGCTGAACGATAATGATGTTGCCATGAGATGAATCTGTAAACCTGAGATTTCTCGTCACATGCGCTCTCTGAATCAAAAGGATGGAAGTGAAATTCATCAAAAGGGGATGCTGATGTAATTCGCTTTTTTGCAATCTCTTTTGTGGTTTTTCATTCCAATCATCAGCTTTTGACCTAATTCTGATTGCGTGCATTGTTTGTACGCATCACATTTCACAGGGCTAAATTATGTCGTTTTCGGAGAGCTAAAAGCAGATGGCTTTCTATGAGCTTGCTTCCCCTTCATACTGTACTTAGTTGCATAGGCTGATTTTAATGAGTGAGTGAATCATCCGTGGGTTCTTGAAAAAATGCCATCTGACTGGCACTCCTCTCTCTTTTCATTTCAGGTGACGGTGCGTCCCAGTCCCCCATTCGATTCACTGCCACACGACAGATGTTTCAGCTGGCGTTTCTACGTTGCAGATATGCCTCTCCAATAGTCCGAGAGACCAGGCGGGCATTCCATCTTAGCAAAAAATGTCAGTACTACATCGCTGGTCCACAAGAGCCGTTTTCTCCGGTGCCTGGACGTTTTCCCAAATGGGCTTCAAATGGAGATGAGGCTTTCGACTTTCTTAAGGATGGTGCTAACGTATTCATTCAAGGAGGTGCCGCGACCCCCTCTTTGTTAATCAAGGAACTTTATGACTATGTATTGTCCAAAAACCTAAAGAATATCAAACTTTACCATATTCATACTGAAGGCCCGTACCCTTTTCATGATGCAGAAGGTCATTTCCGTTCTACATCGCTGTTCACGGGTATGTCGTGTGGCTTTGTATCTTAGTTTCTTTCAGGTGGCAATTGCCGTAAGGCCATCAAAGAAGGAAAAGCTGATTATACCCCTATATTCCTGAGCGAAATCCCACTGTTGTTTCGTCGGAAGCATTTACAACTTGACTTAGCTATGATTAACGTCACCCCTCCAGACAAACACGGTTTTTGTTCTCTTGGACCTAGCGTGGATGTAACTCGAGCTGCCATTCAAAATGCCACTCATATTGTTGGTAGGCCTCATTTTGTAAGAGGACTGATTTTTTTGTTTCAGCTCAAGTAAACGATCAACTTCCCTTAACGCGAGGCGATGCAAGCATCCATTTCAGCAATCTGACTGTGATGCGTACGGGTCCTCAACCATGTCATGAGATGTCACCTCGAGAAGCGTCCGAAGTTGAGGACAAAATTGGCCAAATTATTGCTGAAAATCTCGTGGAAGATGGGTCTACGCTGCAAACGGGTGCGTTTTTTGAATTGTTTTTCTTTGTTAATTTATGCTTGCCGTGTATACGACAGTCCGGCTTGATCTATAAAAACCTGGTTTTGTACCAGTCCAAGTATTAGGCTTATAAGTGTTGCCTGTCTATAAGACTGGGTATTTAGGACTATGTGCTAACACCTTTGACAGCACTCATGCTCGAAGCCATTCATGAAGGAGCCTACAGCGAACTAACCGTAATATAATGTTTCTCCTTCAATAAACTCCTTTACTATTCGCTTACAAAATCTCATGCATGCAGTGGAATGGCGCTTCAAACGCCTTTTGCTATAATCGGATGTAATGATATCAACATAATTAGGTTTTCATCCACAGCATCATCTTGTGAGTAGACCACACTGTGATGTAATGCGAACAAACTGGTTCACTCTGTAGAGTTGGTCAGTGTGACTGTGCGTCCAAAGGTAATGGTTTATTCATTTAACAGTTCAGTATTAGTAGCTGAAAAAACTAAGGAAAATACTTTCGAGAATTGACGATGAAACAAATGGTCAATCCGAAGGTCCGATCACACCCAGACGATCAACAGATAGAGACCCGACGAGGTGGTCCCTGATCCTTCATGCTGGGAATTGATTCGAGTTGGCAGTTCGGTCGGAAATAGGATTGGAAAAATTATTGATGCACGTATTTGGCCTTCCAATCAGCCACTATCCTCCTTGCGGATAAACTCTTGTTAGAACCAAAAGTTTTGATAGGGAACCCTAATCGTTCTGCTTAGCGGTTGGATTTCCTAGCAGAACCGACCCATCATTTCCCATTGGTAAAAAGAATTCCATACTGCATCAGTCGCCGGTCAGGATAATCGGGACCGCGTTGCCCACTGCATCCAATGGAATAGATATTAGTGATTATATCACTGCTCAGAGTTCCATCTCTTGTTCCAGCGATCCCTTACCGTCTGTTTATTCCCCCTCTGCCTCCTCATAATGTCTACCCTGATGACATTCCTGATACTTACAGCGGTTCAGCGTCAAATAGTGTCGTAAGTTCTTTAGAATGGGGTTGTTCATATTTTCTGAAGCCAGGCACGTCGAAAGACGAAGAAGCTCTGGTTGCGGGTCGTCGTATTATGAAAATGATCATAAGTAACAGGGCAGCTCTTTCAGATTAGATGCCGACTAATAGTCGCTTATGCGCCGTGAGATTGCAGAGGTCATTTAGCTTGCAAATGGATAGTCTGTCAAATGCGGTCTGTTCATGATGTCGGCATACACGCCAACAGACGATAGGACTGACAGGCTGAAGGATGATTTTAATAATGAATTTCCCACACCCGTCGGCAGGAGCGAAGGCTTTGACACATTAACGCTTGCTGATGATTTTGGAGCACAAGTTGGAAATTTTAATGCACCGAGATCGTGTTTAGGTGGTCGATATAACGCTCTAACTCCATGATTACCGTTGGTCAACTGGATTATATCGCAGTAAGCCATCTTTGGTGCGATTCTGTCCAAAACTACAGTCCGTAAGGGACCGCGCATAGAAAATCGGAACATGCATCAGTTTTAATGCTATTTTCGCTGTACCCCAACGTTCATCGACCGAAATCGTCAACTCAATTAACCGTAGTTTCTCCGATTCGGATGTTCGTACTAGTTGCGAACAGAAATTATCAGACAAGGTGAGAAATCCGGCAAACAACAATTCGGATAAATAGCGGGATCAAATCGAGCAACCAATGTAATTCGCTGCGGGTTTAGCTTGCAGTCGTAAATCCTTCGTCCATCAACGGTAGTAAATCTCGCAAAGGTCCCTGAGTTTACTGAATCAAAAATGCGAGCTCCCTGATCGCAAGGTGGATGAGACTAGACGAAATCTACAGCAAAAAGTGAAGATAAAATCGAGCAAGCTGGTGGTGTAAGCCAACGGCTGCTTCAGGAAACCATGAGACATTAAGGTAATCTATGACACCAGTAATAAAAATGAAGGGCCTATTCATGGCATACAGCAGAAGCTCCACGGTCAGGCTGAACACGTTCATATGTCAACAACAGTGAGACCTTTGGAATGGCCTCTTGATCTCTTAACAAATTTGAAAATAGTGGCATGCAATCGGCTATTGAACGAGGGGAAATACCAATGTTGACAAAATGCGTACAGTTTCTTTTAATCTGAGCAGAATTTCCTTTATAAAGGTGCTTGCCTCCTTGTTCAGTAACATTTTGGACCGTGAAGCGCATTCATTTATCATGAAGCTAGTCACTGATTGTACCAAACTTCAAAAGCCAATATGCCGTGACTGTAATAATCCTCACGTGATCCGCTTAATTCCAAGGTTTAAGCTCCGATAATGCTGCGCCGTCCGACACTAACTCGCAAGAGTAACGTCCCCTACAATCGCAGTATAATTCGATTTGAAAAGCGTCTTCGACTCGGTCGACCGAACAGTGTTTTTCAATACCTCTTTATCGGAAGCTTACGCCAGAGAAGTTCGTGAATTTGCTGCGAGCATTGTACTCGCATACCTACTGTCGCGTAACAGTATGCAGTAAACTATCAAATCCATTCGAAATGACCAGCGATGTTCGACAAGTGATCTATCCTTTTGTTCTTGTTTGCCATCGTTACCGATGAGGCGATAGAAGATGCTTTGGGTAGTCTTCAGGATGTAGGCGTCCAACTGGCAGTTAGTGGAAAGCAATGTGATTTAGATTACGCCGACGACTTTGTATGCTTCTTCGCATCTGCAACACATACACAACTTGCACTAGACAGACTGGCAGAAGTCGTAGCTCCTTTCAGCGTGCGCTTTGCATCTTGAAGTGCAACGTGCGGTGGTCAAGTGGATTAAGACCCTGTTACCGAAAAGGTCAGAGGTTCGAATCCTAGATCCGCCGGTTACTGTGGTGGTAGATAGCACGTCACTGTCTCCCGCCTGGTTACCACACCTTACCTATTGATACCTTATGTGGCTCTGTGGGACTCAGGGTTAAAGTTGCCGGTTCCTCCTAGCCCTCGTGTAATGGGTCCTAGTGGCTATGGGGCACCCCTCTCCCACTACGCTCATGAGCGAAAACATGTCATGAAAGACCCGACTTGACGGCAGGAGTACCAATTTTAATAGCCGATGGGAGGAACTAACCATTGGAGACTATTTCACTTACCTCGATAGCTGCTTGAATAAAGATGGTGGCACGCTAGTAGGTGTGAGCACGCGTATATCCAAGGCTCGAGTGGCGTACACCGGACTTGAAGCGCCGGTCTGATATTTTTCTGAGTTGGGAAGGTCATGTATATTGTGCCGAATTGCGGTCAGTTCTGTTGTATGGTTCCGAGACGAATTTTTCGTACCGGAGATGTTCGACGCTTGGAGGTGTGCATAGCATCGCCAGGATTGGATGGACCGACCACGTGAGCAACATGAAGGTTAGGGATCGATTATTGAGTGTTAGTTCAGAGAATATTCTATCACACTGTATAAAGCTTAGTACACCTTGTCGGTTGGATCACGTGTTGTGTATGGCGAACCCACGTCTACCATTTCGTGTTCCACTTTTCGTTCCTCTCACGAGGTAGAAAAAGCCACTGGCGATCCGTTACCTGTCTACGTCATGTATTCATCTGTTGTATTGCAATATACAACTCGGCGAGAAAAGCAGCGGTCATTGCGGCTCAGCCTGCGGTTGAACACTAGACTGTTTTGAGTAGAGTCCTTGAATAAACATTCGGAATACACACTAATTTTGAATTGGTAACGGAATCGTCGCTATCTACAATCACGCGAACCGTTTTAGTGAGCTGTAATAAGTCCCATGAACCGTGAAAGCAGGAGCTCTGCATCAGCCTTTAATTCATTTATTATTTTGAAGTCATCTTTTATTGTTTTTAAGACCCGGTTTACTCATGAGTTTGCGAATCTTTAGACTGAAATGACTTGTACTTTCCCTTATCGGATGTCATCAATCTCTCGGCTGCTTTGGCATATCAGAAAATGGATTGATCATCAGCTACATTCATTGAGCCGTTAACTTTGCATTCATTTTGTTGCTATAAAAGCAGTGCCGATCGATTATTCTGGTTTGGAATGTTGGTTTCACTGAATATTTGCTGTCTCGTTTTATGGTTCATTAGTGAAGGTTATTGTTGTCTTTTATGGTTATCGTGGAATATCAAATAAAAATCTGTGGCGGTAATATGGCCTTTCTGCGATTCTCGTCTTTTACCTATAGCAGTGCTGAGAAATTACGATAAATAAATACTGTCCTTTTTCCCAAACGCATATTGGCATTTTTTTATTACAGCGCGCACGAGTTAAGTGGAAAGGGCGAGCTCCATGGCCGCTGGGGTCCACTACACGGGGTCGGGGAAGACGAACCAGCAACTTTGACCCTGAAAATTGAAGCGGCCTAGAGCCGTAAGGTCTCAGTAAGACAAATGTGGTAACGAGCTGGGTGACAGCGAATTGCTGTCTACCACCAGAGCAGTAGTCCTGTCTTGTTGGTTATAAAACACTCAGCAACCCTAATCTTGGCGTAGCGAAGGAAAGTTAGCTGGTTCATTCTATTTCTAAATGTAAACCCCAGTCCCGTTTTGTTGCTCAGTATTTGAAGCTAACAACTTGGGTTTTTACCTAGTTGTAACATAGACACGAGAAAAAATGAATTATAATTGCTGTACACAAGAATAGGCTAAAAGAGTACGAATAAGCGGTCCAAATAAGCATTAGCTCGACCTTTATTCGTCCATAAAACCAAAAGTAAAAGTAAATTTCTCTAATGTTCTTTTCGATTAAAGACGGCACTGGAAGTTTTTAAGGTAAATTGGATCAGAAGCAATTGATCATGTCACCGATGGAAAGCACAATCAACACAGCCCGAAATCCGCCTACTCCCATGCTTACACACCTTCTGCTGGTTTGGTAACTTGTTCATAATACTGACTGATAGGTCTAATGTTTTTTGAGTGGAGAGGCACGAACTTTATTCAGGTTACTTGGAGTAATCGGGTACGGAAACTTGTCACTACCTAAATTGCGAAGTGTCCCAGGTGGACTGGAGGGTATTTCGTTTGTCTTCATCAGATTCTGGCAATGTTCATTTCGTCTTCTTCGTGATGCACTGTTTTAACCATCCTTTTGGACAATTTTCCCAAACCAGTAGGGACTCTCTGTGCAAAACGCATTTTTAATGCTAGTGTTTCACGGTTTAACCGAAGCTGGCGAATAACGTTTCTGGATACGAGGTTTTTTTGATCGTAACTTACAATCCTTCGCTGCGGTCCCCTTGTTGTCTTGCTATCTGAAGTCAGTTGTACCGTGCGATGATAATTATGGTAATTACGAGATGCGAATCTAATAGTTATCCTTGTCTTATTTGTACATCGATTTATCCTACTTCATTATGTCATGTTTATCACTGATTAATACCTATAGCAAATTGTTCGGATTAATGGTCTCATAACCCACGAAATACACAATCACATTCAGTCCCCTAAAAATCTTTTTTGCTGGGAGTTATGAGTAATACACCGAGTAATATTCATGGGATACTTTTGGGTTCTCTTTCATACGTACAGGTATTGGAGCCATCCCGGATGCTGTGCTATCCAAATTGACGAATCACAAACATTTGGGTGTTCACACTGAGATGTTTTCTGATGGTGTTGTCCAATTGGTTCAGTTGGGCGTCATAACAAATGCCTACAAGAAACTCAGACCGGGCAAGGTTGTGTCCAGTTTCGTCGTCGGAACTCGCAAGGTGTTCGAATTCCTGGACAACAATCCAATGGTCGGTAAGTCTGGTCACTAAAGTTGCACCTATTTCATATCGCAAAAGGCTTGAGTGCGCAGCGTTGCTTTTGAGGTTTCAACTTGTATCCAAAATACCGTTTTATCGTAGCACATAGAGGCTCCTATATCCTTTCATCTAAGCGACATTTCTAGGTTGATTTTTGGTCGGTCCAACCTGTGAACATATACTAGGCACTTCAGCAACGAGGTCAATAAATTGCAGATTACAACGCAGTTGACAATACGCAGGACAGCCGTTCAGGGGCGCATGCGAGCAAACGTCCAATAAAACGAGTACTTTTGTGATTCTCTAGTTCCGCCTCGTTTTTTTAAACGTAGGCTTTCAATATCCCCTCACATTGGCTTATCACAGGCTTTATTGGCCATTCGGCTAAAAAGCATTGGAGCTAATCGAAAGCTGTCCTGAGTAGAAGATACACAGACTTACAGCGTTTAAGCACATTACTTCGGTGTTACTTGAGCACAATAGGAAAACCATCAGCAGGGCTGAAATTATACACTCTGGAATCCAGTCTTAGGAACAAACAGAGAAGTTGAACAGGTTAATATATTTGAGACACGAAGTACACGTCAGAATGATTGGTCAAAATTCTTTGATTCGTTTTGCATTCGGTCAAATAATTTTGTGCTTTAGCAAAATACACCGGGGAACATCAGTGCGAAGTTAGTGTTTGTAAAAGCTTCCAGAAATGCGTAGTGATTTAGTCTCGATTTCGAATGGCTCCATCTCAGCATCTGGCAAACAAATAAAAAAAATAGAATCATTTGTCTTGTTGCAGTAAAAAGACACTTCCAATTTGTTTGTTTCTGATGATACCTCAGTATTTTTCGTTCATTTCAGTTGTTCCGACCGTTAACGCTTCCGCCGTGTTTAGGTTTTTTCGTATCACTTATCTTTATCAAATTGCTAGTTTTTTGACGTGCTAGAAGCATAAGTATGGTGAAAGAACGATGCCCCATAGCCACCAATGCTCACTACATTAGGGAGAAAAGGAGAAGCGGCACCTAAGTGCAGAAAGTCAGGTGCGGTAACGAGCCGGACGTGCAGATATGCCTAGTGTACCAACTTTTGACCATTTTTTTCCAATCGCTTCACTCCACTCGGTGTCAGTTGGATGCGTTGCAATCCCCTGGCCTTGTAGGGGGAGATAGTTGTGAATTCAATCGCTACTGTGCCTAGTCTCCCAGTCTGTTTTTCTTGTTGATGCATTCCTTGACTCCCAAGGTGCTAACTTTCGATCACAGCATTAAAACTTTCGGTGCATAATTTTCTTGGTTACTTTCTTCCTCTGTGGGTTTGAGCCCGATGGACGTTTTTCTTCTGTTTGGGTCTGTTGATAGGTGAATTATCTAAACGGTTCGTTATTGCTGTGTCAGCAGTCAACTCACCATCCAGCTCCTTGTGTTTGTTGGAAATATAACTGATTTTCAAAGATATCTCTCGGTTAGTTCTATGTGCCGTGTGTTGGCTGCGGCAGTATCTTATCTTTTCCCGCCTGTGTAGATCCACTCCGTGTTCCCCTTGGATATTCACTCTTTTTATATAAACGTGTAACTCTGGGGAAAGGCAACGGTCAGTGAGGCTTACCTTGCTGTTTAACGCTGAACGATGATGAAGATGAATTCTATCGAAATAATGTTCATGCTATCTCTTGCTTTTCCCAACCAGACATGTGCGATGTAGCTTGGGTCAATTCTCCAGTCGTAATTGCTCAAAACCCTAAGCCAGTGGCCATCAACTCGTGCATCGAAATCGACCTCACTGGCCAAGTTTCGTCTGATTCTATCGGAACAACCATTTATTCTGGTGAGTGCACTTAAGCATTTTTTTCAAAATTTTAATGTCTGAGTAGAATGAAACGGGAATGTTTCAGGCGCTAGACTCACTGCGCGGAGTTTTTTTAGGGCAGGAGGCGATAAATATGAGCTCGAAACGTTGAATGACAAAGTCATACCGGATCATTTCTTCTGATTAGATGAAGTATGTTGCCTTGTAAACACCGCCAAACTCATCTCACTATTGTTCACAATCGCCATACCTATATGCGTTCGCCTCTTAGAGTTTTCTGAAGCTGCCACCAAGTAGCTAAGTAGTTCATGCCCCGTAATAAGAACGAAAAGTGGAACACGAAATGGTAGACGTGGGTTCGCCATACACAACACGTGATCCAACCGACAAGGTGTACTAAGCTTTATACAGTGTGATAGAATATTCTCTGAACTAACACTCAATAATCGATCCCTAACCTTCATGTTGCTCACGTGGTCGGTCCATCCAATCCTGGCGATGCTATGCACACCTCCAAGCGTCGAACATCTCCGGTACGAAAAATTCGTCTCGGAACCATACAACAGAACTGACCGCAATTCGGCACAATATACATGACCTTCCCAACTCAGAAAAATATCAGACCGGCGCTTCAAGTCCGGTGTACGCCACTCGAGCCTTGGATATACGCGTGCTCACACCTACTAGCGTGCCACCATCTTTATTCAAGCAGCTATCGAGGTAAGTGAAATAGTCTCCAATGGTTAGTTCCTCCCATCGGCTATTAAAATTGGTACTCCTGCCGTCAAGTCGGGTCTTTCATGACATGTTTTCGCTCATGAGCGTAGTGGGAGAGGGGTGCCCCATAGCCACTAGGACCCATTACACGAGGGCTAGGAGGAACCGGCAACTTTAACCCTGAGTCCCACAGAGCCACATAAGGTATCAATAGGTAAGGTGTGGTAACCAGGCGGGAGACAGTGACGTGCTATCTACCACCACAGTAACCGGCGGATCTAGGATTCGAACCTCTGACCTTTTCGGTAACAGGGTCTTAATCCACTTGACCACCGCACGTTGCACTTCAAGATGCAAAGCGCACGCTGAAAGGAGCTACGACTTCTGCCAGTCTGTCTAGTGCAAGTTGTGTATGTGTTGCAGATGCGAAGAAGCATACAAAGTCGTCGGCGTAATCTAAATCACATTGCTTTCCACTAACTGCCAGTTGGACGCCTACATCCTGAAGACTACCCAAAGCATCTTCTATCGCCTCATCGGTAACGATGGCAAACAAGAACAAAAGGATAGATCACTTGTCGAACATCGCTGGTCATTTCGAATGGATTTGATAGTTTACTGCATACTGTTACGCGACAGTAGGTATGCGAGTACAATGCTCGCAGCAAATTCACGAACTTCTCTGGCGTAAGCTTCCGATAAAGAGGTATTGAAAAACACTGTTCGGTCGACCGAGTCGAAGACGCTTTTCAAATCGAATTATACTGCGATTGTAGGGGACGTTACTCTTGCGAGTTAGTGTCGGACGGCGCAGCATTATCGGAGCTTAAACCTTGGAATTAAGCGGATCACGTGAGGATTATTACAGTCACGGCATATTGGCTTTTGAAGTTTGGTACAATCAGTGACTAGCTTCATGATAAATGAATGCGCTTCACGGTCCAAAATGTTACTGAACATGGTGGCATATACTTTTGTAAAATGAACTTCTTGGCTTGTGCGTTCATTTCCGGTGGCTTTAATGTTGAAACAATTCCGTTCCACTGACCTACGCAGAATGCTTTAGGTAAATTACGAAGTTTTAAAATGTTTTTTTGTCGGGGTCTTGCAGACGATCTTTCGTTTACAGCAGTAGTACTTTTGATCCGCCGCAATTTGTTTCGCACGGTTTCCTGTCGACAGGTTTCGGTGGTCAGGTTGATTTCCTTCGTGGAGCTGCTGTCAGTCTGGACGGACAGGGAAAGCCAATCATTGCCGTCCCGTCTGTCACAAAGCGTAATGAAACGAAAATCGTGCCTCACTTGAAGGTGGGCGGTGGTGTTGTTACAACACGAGCACACGTTCATTATGTGGTAACTGAACACGGTATTGCTTATCTTTTTGGAAAGAGTCTGCGACAGCGTGCCCATGCGTTGATTCAGATTGCTCATCCGGATCATCGGTGAGTTCCCTACATTTCTGGGGCATTGGTCTTGCGCCGCCTTATTTCTGACACTTAGACAACCATGGGATTCGTTCAGGTCAAAGCACTGGCTTAGGATATTAGTTTTTGCATTAGCTTTCGAATTATAGATTTTATTTGTTCTGATCTGTAACTTATCGGTTTACCCGTTGGGTTTTTACCTAGAAGCTGTCGTTTGCCCACAATGCTTCGCGTTACTGTGCTGTTTCGTTTAGTCAGTAGTGCAGAATCTCTACGATGGTGTAGCCTTACTAACCACATTGGGAATGCATCTTGATTTGCACGGAATTAGCTTAACGTCATAATCAGCCGCGGAAATATTACTTAAGTTTGAGTTCATACACATTTGTGATCTGCTCCACGTCCTTGAAAAGATCCACTAAACAGTTTATGAACAGTACAACAAATTAGACTTTATCGATTCATTTGGTTTAGGCTTTTTTGCTTCCTAGATAAGTCGCATGTAAATAAATATTTTCCTATCCATACCTAGGTACCATTTTGAACTAGCACCTACCGAAATTTGTTATCAAGCTTTATCTTGGACAATGTTCTCACGCTCTACAATCACGATTTATATTAGTCATCCAGTTTTTTTCTAGCTCTTTGGACATCATCTGGTAATGCTGTTTTCCATTTATATTTTGCAGGGAATCGTTGGAAAAAGCCGCTTTTGACCGCTTCAAAGTGATGCCTTCTCCTGACTAGTGCTCACTCCTCGTCCCGTCACTCATTCTAGTACGTTGTCTCCGCACGCCAGCGTTTTGTTATCTAGACTCGGTCTACTACGGGGGTACTTGCGTCGCCAATTCTTATCATCTGTAACTGTTACCATACACTTTCACTGTTATTGAATCTTATTTCCAACGGACGTGTTTGTGTCCTCCTGCCAACACCCGATAGTCGCACTCGCGTAAATTCGCTTAGGCTCTCTCCTCTTGTGTGATGTTCGGTTGTTTTCAGTTTCCACGTGTTGGAGTATATAGAGTCGATTCGAATATCTTTGTTCTCAACGCAAAACAAGAGTACTAAAAGGTCTGCATTTTTCTATTCACTCGTTCAAGTGAGTACCTCTGGGTGATTCCAATGCCTTATGATTTCCGCTGTAAAGGTAGCCTGCGGTTTCAGTGCCGGTTTTTTACAAGAGGCTACCGTCTGCACTTATCACTTAATCCACTGTCACCGTTCTTTGAAGATAAAATCAAGTGGGATTGGTTATGCCCACAGCCATTAGAACCTATTGATCGATAAGCTGCATTAGGACTGTTTGAAGAATTTCCATCACTGTTCAGCATGCGCAGAGCTTACGGGGAAATGAGCAAATTTTGTGGGTATATTCCTCGCAGTTTGAAGGACTTTTGGGCTCTGATTTTGGAAAAAAATTTCAGTCCTGCTCGTTACCAGCATAGGTTTTGCTGGCCGTAATACCAAAATTGATTAAACCTGTACTGCCTTGTTGAATGTTCAACGTGAAGGAGGGACGTTAAGATGCTTGCTTTTTCATCTGTCATCTTAACCGGTGCTTGTCCATAGGGTTAGGATGTGGAACCCGATGGACATTCCAGTCATGTTCGCGGATGCTCACAGATTGATACCGTAAGAATGCTGATTAAATCGTGTGTTGTAGGCTCATCAGCACCGCTCGTGCAGTCGTTTTAGGATGTACTTGAAGCATGCGTGTAATTGATAGGGCACGCCCAAGCCGACAGGATCCACTGCGAGCGGTGAGGGGAAACTGGTAATCATGACCTTGGAAATTGAAGTGCCATACAGCCGCATCTTGGTTCTGATGCTAATTCTAGATACCCGGCCTGTGCCACATTGTTGACTTTCCTTTGATATATTCTCCAAGGGGCCATAGCAATTCCAGGTTAGTCGGCTTTCCGTCTCCGGAATTTAGTCACGATATAGCTGACTAAGTTCAGGGGGTTTTATGGACGCATTTTTTAGTCCATGGTGCTAGTTTTGTAAAGGCGCTATCGAGTGATTTGTCTCACAAACCAGTAAAAAACGACAATAAATCAACACCGTGTTCTGATAACCAACTTGGGACGGAAATGGCGGGCCTCCCGCACCGCTTGGGTAGGTGACGCTTCAATCAAAAGCACCCACATTCTTTTAAGATTTGAGGACAGCATTAGATTACAAGTCGGATAGAGGTTCACCAGTAGTCTTCTCATGAAGCGAAATCCATCCATTAGATAACCGGCCTGTGTAGAACGGTTACGAAGAATAGAAACAGCATTGAAGACCACAGGGCGCTAAGTGGGTCACGGATGTCAGTGGATCAGCTAAGGTACCTCTACCCGCAGGCCCATGCTTTTGAGAGCTAGATAAAAACCCTGAGATTCGAGAACTCAGTTTGTCTGAGAAATACTGATTTATACTGAATTGAATGAATCGTTGCTGCGAACAACAAATGTACAAGTCTTGTGTAGATCGAGAAGAATCAGGAAAAGAAGTGCCATCTCTGTTTCATCACGCACAAATTGATTTAGGACCGCTGAAAAATAGCGAAGAACACGTCCTGCGATGAAAGGATGACCAGATTGAGCATTGGTAATTCTCGACGCGCATGGATCGTCGTCCAGGAGTATTTACACGAATGTTTCTCGCTGGTCGGCTTTTGACAACACTGTTCTGCAAAGCTCTGGAGCACATTTGCTCCACAGTGCACACCTATGTAACTTCGGTCGATACCGTCTGTGAATTCGTGTTTCCCACCTAGGTAATGAACAGGTTGTCGCCTAGTAGCAAGAAAGCTTGACATCCGGACTGGTACACAAAAAATCGCAAATTAACACCAATCACTATCAAAACAGCTTTCTCCGTAGAGGTGGTAAGTGCGTCCTTGTCATTTACCGCAATTAACCTTTTTCAGCGCAGATTTCAAATCAATAGATTCAGGAATAGTACTCAGTCAACTGTTACTAGTATCTCATTTCCCGTCTGAAGAGTAATGGTGGGAAAGGAGTGACGCTAGATTCCGTTCTTGCGTTTCAAATGGAACGATTTATTGAAATGCACATTTGTACAGTGCAGCTTTATTCCGTGATGGTCATTCACATTTGTCTGACTGACCGAGCACAGCATAAAATGACGAAGCGGCGTGCGATCGGTTGCCGAAATCGTGTTAGCGATAGACAACGGTTGTCATGAGGATTTCGGAAATGGGCAAATAGTGAATAGTTTGAGAAAAAGGAAACGTTTTTAGTGGTATACTTACTCCCTACAGTCCTAGGCGTTATGACTGGCAATCCATAAACATGGCAAGAAGCAAAACAGGGGCATAAATGTTATCCAGATGAAACGTTTTCCTTGATTCAAACCGAACACAAAACTGTCAGCGAATCTCAAATGTCTTTTGTCTTTTACTTCCTTTATTAATGAAACATCAATTTTCAGGAAGGGGGCCGCGGCCAGCAGAGGGCTGCCAAGTGGGGAAGTTGACCGGCGGTGGGAGGATTCGAACCCGCGACCTTTATGTCTAAACGCCAGGACCTTATCCGTTTGGCCACCGCCGGCCAATCTTGGGATAGTATAGTCCATCGGTCATTTTCCATTCCCGTCTATATCGTCGTGGGTTACACATTCAAATATTTACCTGGAGGTTTCTGGTGAGACGGTCGAGCAATTTCCAGATCGCTTATTCCGCCGTTGTACTAATCTGGCCATTGCAGTTTTATTACTAAATTTCGTGTCATAATAATTTGCGTTACACACCATGGAATATACCGTAGTCAATTCAGCTCGGAGAATTACGGGTTTTGCTTAACCGTGAAAAAGAACAGCGAAGCAAAGTGCCAACGTTATGTGAGCACATGAGCAGTACATTGAAGATTAATCCATACAACATAATCTCATTTGAGTCTTTAGAAGTATGTATGAGAGACGAATCCATGCAAAATTCACAGTCGGTTAGATAGGAGTAATTTACGGAGAGAGGGCACAAGATCCGAATGTGTGTGAGTTTTGTTATGTTAGCGCTAAAATCTCATTTGAATTGCCTAGGGTGTTTATGTACAGGGATGACTGGACAGGGGAGTGCCGGGTACGCATACCTGACGAGCGTCAATAAGCGCTAAACTGGTCGTCTACTTCCGGGGGGATTTTATTCATCTTTCCGCATACGAAACATACGACTACCAACAGTAATCCACCCAAGACTTGAAACGTTTTGACCAGTCAGACTGACCGATAACCAGGCTGTGATGTGTTGTTTATGTGGGAATGGAGTACAAACACAAATCACCTAGCCGTAGAGATGACTACTGTCATACATGTAGTATTTGGAGTTGTACGCCAGATTCGTGAAGGAAACAAAACTGGGCAACGCCCATATGATTGGCAAACACTACTGTCAAAAAAGCGAATTCTGGTGACGAATAAGCAGCTGCTTTATAAAAGGTGACAAATAACGAAGTAATATTAGATTGCCCGCAGCTTTGAAATTATGAAAATGCCCCTTCCAGAGTAGCAACAGGACAGGTAACCGGTGCTGAGTTTGTTATTATACGTAAAACGCGTAAACGAAAAAACTTGTGAAATACGAAAAACGATTGGATTGAAAGGATAAGGATCGACGGACGACTGTGAGGTGTGGCGTTTAGTCCAATCGTCTCCCTGTGAGATGGGCTTGTGGAGCGCATAATGAATAAAGACGGAAATAAATACTGACTCTAGAAAATGAAAGTCGTCAACGAAAGTGAAAGTAGGGTCGACTAGGTTCGATCTCGTTATTAATACGATTAGTTCAGCAGGTAGACAGATTAAGCTAATGGCCGCCTATGTGGGAAAGCATGTCAGCAGAAGCAGTTTACCAAGCAGGTGAACAGCGCTTTTCGCTCCGCATGGGTGTTTACCATTGGAACAGTGGGTCTTAGTAATAAAAGCTAATCTAGACAAGATAGCCGCTCTAAACACTTTTCAAGACGGAGCGCTGTAGTGCTAACGTATCAGTTGAACCTCCCACCTAAAAACATGCCAAGTGCTTTCTTGGAGAGACGTTCTACGTTTCTTGGCCAATGATGCCCATAGAATGGGTATTTTCACGCGTTCTGCGTTCCGTTCAGTGTGAGACAAGTCAGTCAATGATGTGTTCTTGATAACTATCCAAACAAGACAATTTAGGTCAAACTGCTTACAGGTTGAGTCTTTCTTCTAACCGGAAGTCCGGAGGGTTTTGTGCTGCCTGGAATGCAATGTTCCCGAGGTCTTTTATATCTCCGGTAACTACGGGAAAAAGATGGGAAGCAAATTTGCACTAGAAGATAAAAATGTTACTCGTTGTCAGTCACCCGTCAGGTTTAGCGACAGGTTAACCAAGGACAGCTGTGAAGTTTGCAGACAGAGAAATAGTGCTGTGCTTGCGCGTGCCCCTCGATCGGCTGCACTGCCGTTCGTTAGTCTCCAGGTTATAAATGTGCGGTCCAGGAGTGGGAAAATTCTCCCATTGGCCTAGAGCACGAAAATTGTGTAAGTCCAGGTGCGTGCCAACACACAACGGTCTCCGTCAGTTAAATAATGAACAGTATAATGAGCGATGATAGGTACTGTATGACTGACTTAGGAAAAATAAAATACCAATTCCGATGGCAAAGTTACTTACTTAGGGACCTGTTAGGGGTGAATGCTGAAGAACAAATTATTAAAAATAGTCACATTTGGGAAATTATATTTGCTTTCGAACCAAATACCTGCTAACAATAAAGATGTATACGTATTTTCGGATATACTTAAAATAGCAAAAAACTGCATTCCATTTACTGCTGTACTTTTCGTCGAAATGTCATTTGGCAACGGTATATATAGATAATTATATATATATGTATATATATAACCAGGAAGTAGTATCTGGATGCGTGAACAAAATTTGCCCGGGAGCACACGACCGGTTTCGCGGTTATTGTCGCTCGTCAGGTATGCGTACCCGATGCTCTCTTGTCCAAACATCCACATACTTGTACACTCCGAATTGATTGATATTTCTCACCACAATCGAATCTGTAGCAACAGGAGTGTGCATGGAAGCTCTTCGTCGAAGAGTCCACAGAAGAATCACGACTGTGATTCGTTGATAATTCTTTGTCAGTTGGGCTGAGCCAACCTTGGGAACGAGGGCGGAATGCCCCAGAATATACGTATGTATATATAGAACCAGGAAGTAGTATCTGGATGCGTGAACAAAATACATCGGAAACTGCCACGAAGTTAACGAAAACCTAGTTCTCTTCGTCCTTGCAGTTAGCGCATTCACATTGCCCCTTCTTCCGCACCTGATGCATTCAGCCCACAGTATTTTTTCGTCGTCTTCAGCGTCCAAGTCCACCTGTGGGTCATCGCGTTTAGAAGTCCATTTTCATTGGTGACTCGGTGCACTCGAGTTTTCCTATTTTACCTCGAACTCCTTATCTGGAAGCTATCGTGGTTCAATATCTAGGAAAATGCAGCTGTTGTAGTGAGTCACTGGCAACCTTCTTTACCATGTCTTCATTTGTTCGGCATACAATTGCAGGTTTATGTTTTGAACATTTAGGCGGTGCATATAATGCATTGAATTTTCTCGGGACTGCCCGGTGCAGCCGTGATGTAAGTCCAGCCTTTTGTTGCTTTCCCATTAAATTTCTGCGTGCTTCCTTGTGTAGTATTTTAAATGCTTTGGCGGTTTTATTATTAACGCATAGTGAATCGAAGTCTTGGAGGAAACCCATGATTTCGGAAATACTTCCTACCATTTCTATGGATTTCATCAATTGCGATGGACCTAGAGCATTGAGTGCACTGTCCACTAAACTCTTACAAAGATCGCAGTTGCTACAGTCATGGACAACTGTAATCTGACTGCTTATTCCCGAAGATGGGTAGTTGCCGTTAGCTACCCATAGTTGATGATTACGGCAGCAGCCATGATATGGCCGTATGCAACGAACTACTCGACGTAAAATCCACAAATGCGTGAAGGACGTGCACCCATGGTGACACGCACGTTACAAGACCTTGCACTCATCACTCTCCAAGCTCAGTCTAGACGAGTTGCTAATTGTGCGACGTGGCCGGAGTTATGCTTCTCGACCGTGCAGTGAGCATAATTTCTTAGATTCCTTTAGTACATAACAACTTTTCATACTAACTGTTACCGTAAAACATCCTGTCAACTGCTTACTCATCGATCTCCTTCTAGTTTCGTCTAAATCCTCTTTTCGTTTCAGTATTCTGCGGAAGACATCAACCAGGAAAGACCTGACTGATAAATTAGCCTTAAGGTGTTAATTCTCGATTTCAACTCGGTTGGTGGTAAACGTCCCGAAGTTCTTACATTTTGTGCAATACCTAGACAAATACTCATGATAAGGCGGCTAACGCCTACCTAGGTATGCCAGGGCTCCTGGGCAGCGGCTGTTGATAGCAGCCAAGACCTGTCAAATTCCACCTGCATATCACATAACAGATGAAAATCGAGGTTGTGCTCTAGGCAACTATTCATAACATTGTATTGGCGACCAATGGCCCGAACTCTGACAAAGGCCGGACACCGAATATTCCGATGCCTACAAAGAAGAGTGAAAATCACGGACCACAAAACTCACCTGGTTCTTTGAGTTTGTCGTCGATTGTGCGCGCAGAATACTTTACGCGATAATATCGAAAACTTCTCGGATAAGTGGGAAGCCAACTGGCGGCGCCCTCATTTTCACAAACATAAAAAGATATAAAAGTTTCCTTTTGAAGAACATGAAAATCGTCTAGAAAACACTCAAAGTTGGTATAAAAAGAGCGAATAAAGCGAGAAAAAAACGCAGTATAATCAACCAGAATTCCAGATGAGCCAGAGCGAGTAACCATAGCCGCAAACAGAGCGTAGCTAAGGACGCAATTTGTGTAAACCCCTATAAATCTAATTTTTCCTAGTGAAACAAATACGTCAGCGTACACTTTTCAAGATAAAAGAATGTGAAACACCTAAAAAATATTGGTTTCGCATTTCAAGCGGCTTATCACAATTGGCATGATTAAGTCCAACATCAGCAAACATGGAACTGGGCTGCATCCGACTATCAGTCTCTGGTACTGTCGCTTGGGATTATTCACACGCTTTCACAATGTACCCTGGAATTCGTCACTCAGAGAAAAATTTTACTCACATTAGTTCTGCTTCATCATCTCCGTTATCTTGATGCGTAAGTTCGTCGAAATGGACCTGGCACAAGAAGCACAAGCTAGCCGGTTGGTATGCAGTCCCTAGAAGCACGACGCCAAAGGAGATGGCCCTTCTGTTTTTGGTCAGCACTAATATCAGATCATTATTTGGAAAAACACCGTGATTAGCTGGTATTTTGAACTTTAGACTTCAAACAAACACATATGTGGTCTCCATTCTAGAATCTTGATTCAGCAAAACTAATGGGACTGATCTCATTCTCCTCGAAGACTTCCCATGCTTTGGTCAGGATGGAGTTCGGTATAGAAATAAGAAGGGCAGCGGCGATGCTGTAACCTGCATCAGAAGCCAATCGTCTGGCAAGTCCAGTGCTGCCTTTACCTTCTCCAGTAGCAGTGTTGACCGAGGGAAGGTTTAATGCTACCCCAACTTTTTCTCTTTTCGTGGCCCGATAATGAGTAGTTTGCAAATGCCTCCCTTTTGTTCTCTGCATGATATTAGTCCGCCATGAGACCCGTTCTTGTATCACTGTCGTCCGACTACTTACGCCTTTTTGCTAGTGGTTTAAACCGCTCTTCACTTATCGCTTACTCACTTTCGGCTTGGCTACAAGGGACAATTTATTTTCAGGCACAGTCATTATCATTCTTCTCGATCTCTTCCGGTTCCGATTGCATGCTGTTATTCTGTTCAGTGCTCACTTTCTCATTTCAGTTAGACCTGAACATTTATTTCACTTATGCATGGCAGTCATTTGCTAGAATGAAACAAAAGGTCACTGGAACAGACTAGTCTCCCGAAAATATTTCCCCGTGTCAAAGATTTGTCTATGGTATCTTCTTGGTTTTCCTTCGAACACTCCCTGTCCACAATAAACTTGTTCACAAAGCCATTGAGTGTAATTTTTTTACCTATGCTGCCTCATTGAAAGTGTTCTAAAAAGACGGTAAGTTAGCTTCCCTCGTACTGAAATCCCTCAGAAGGCGTTGGGAAATTCCCTGTAAACTCCGACCGAACTTCTGCGAAACATTACTTCAATTAAGTCAGACAGGAGATAAAGTAACAGAACTCATCCCATGCCGATCAGCTTTTGTGCATTACCGACAGTTATACTCTTTGGTATTAGGCCCCTATGCGGGTAACTCGCCCGGTCGCCGATTTGCGGTGCGGATACCGACGTTCCAAATGCCACATCGATCTACCCACCCTCCGACACTGCACCATCCTATACAGTGCTTTTAACCAAAAAATGTGGAGTCTTTTTCTTTGGGAGTAATATTCAAACTTATTTGCCCCTCCAAAACTGCATCCACATTCGGTCCGGACAGTCTATGTTCCACAGTTCTCAAGTTGAGAACAAGTTCTCATGGAAGTTGCGTTATTTCAGCTTCCTGGAAATCTGCAGCTGTTATTTTAACCCCAAGCTCACACAGCCCATTGCTATTTTCCCTTCTGGGTTCAAAATGACGGATCGTGCTGTCCTCAGTGGTTTGTGCTTCTTCTTTGTCATCCCCAATGACCCATTTCTATTTCTATGAAAGCCATGCAGGTATAATTTGTAAGCACTTGTCACTAGTTTCTAAAAGTTTAAACAGCTACGCAAAATCAGTCGCTGTATCTTGGATTATTTCTCTGCCTTGAAATTAGTTTCCCGTTCCCTCCTCCATAAGCTGGAACCATTTGGTTGCCCCGCTTGTACATACTCACGATTAGCAAACTACTTTTTCCACAGAACTCAGCAAACTAAGCTTGGTTATTACTTATCCATTCTTTTACTTCACAATCCCGGTGTTTTTCCAGGAGTCGGCCCTTCGCCTTGTCTTTTTACTGATCACCTTAATGATTTGTCAACTGATCTACCAGCTCAACTTCGTAGGCATACGGATGATGAGTACTCTATCAGTCAATTTTCGATCGGTCGGAATTCGCCTCCCTCTCTGGGAGTCTGCGTGAAATTCAGACATTTCCCATACAGAGTGATCTTCATCTTAATACACCTAAATTTTCTGACGGTATTTTCATCCTTTCTCGTGCACCTTTCCTTAATAAACATTTGGTACATTTTAGTAGTAGGAGATTGAATGTCTACATGAAATAATTCACCATGTGATATCATCACTCAACTCACCATAAAGAAACCATGGAAGCACTGTTCAGCTCGATGACAGAATGCGGCAGTCATCAGCAGTGCATATCGACCGCGTCCGAACTGGGACGCCAACCCGGGACGAACGATTGTGAGTCGAACGCCTTAGCCATTGCACTACCGG
>LUCM01005707.1:53975-65597 GCA_008360955.1 Fasciolopsis buskii | reverse complement strand
TATAGAAGCAACAAGTAGTATCTGGATGCGTGAACAAAATGTACCCGAGAGCACACGACCGGTTTCGCGGTTATTGTCGCTTATCATGCACACTCCTGATGCTACAGATTCGATTCTGGTGAGAAATATCAATTCGGATTGTACGAGAATGTGGATGTTTGAGCAAGAGCATCGGGTACGCATACCTGACGAGCGACAATAACCGCGAAACCGGTCGTGTGCTCCAGGGCAAATTTTGTTCACGCATCCAGATACTACTTGTTGCTTCTATATCATATACATATGCATATTTTGGGGCATTCTGCTCTCGTTCCTAAGGTTGGCTCAGCCCAACTGACAAACAATTATCAACCAATCACAGTTGTGGCTCTTCTGTGGACTCTTCGATGAAGAGCATCCATGCACACTCCTGATGCTACAGGTTCGATTCTGGTGATATATATATATATATATGTATATATATATATATATATATATATATATATATATATTAGGTAGGCGTCACTGATTATTCTGTAAACGATTGGAACCGCCGTGCAGTGATTTCCTTATCTTTACGCAGCATGGTCATTAAAGCGACAAAAATAATTTGTCAGGAAAGAAAAGTAACTGTTTTGGACATTAATATTACGTCAACTAACTTTAACTGGTTGAGTAATAGAAGCTGGTATGAAGGACAGCAGCTTAGGTGCAAGCTGATCAATAGCCGAACTATTTACCACTGGAAGCGTGAAATTGTCACCACTGCGATGGAACCTGCTTTATGATTTTAGTGTTATGGATGGTAACCATTCGAACGTTTGCGGTGTGAGAGATAGCAGTCCTATTATTCTTCTACAAGAACCTATAATTTTCCAGGTATTTTAAAATCAACGATATCTTACATATTGCATGGTTGACACTGTTCATACAGCCGTAAGAAGGTTCACAGGATCAAGCCTTCTCGTTGGTCGTTTTCCCCAGATCAAAGTAAAGATCACCCTACAAAATTATGCACATGGTAGAATCTACTTGACATCTGACTTGTTTATTTGGGTCATCAATAGATAGATGCTGCTATGTTCTGTGTTATTTTTTCCTCTTTCGCTATCAGATTTTGTTAGCCTTTCGAATACCGGGCTGTTTTCCGTGAAAGTGACCAGTCAAATGTGCCTCACGTCTGTTCCATTCCGTTGTGCGACTACGGGTCTCGAAGGTTCAAGCGCGTATCATTGTCCCAACATCGGTATTTGTTAGTGCTCCGCTAGGCAGCGAGCTTTATGTCATTGTGTATCACCTATTATGTCAGGCGCACCAACATCTGGTCCAATTATTGTCCCTGCGCTACCGAGCTCAATAGTAACTGTGCTATAATACTGTTGTGTGGCTTTTAATGTTGACCTATTCGGAGTTGTGTGGTGACTGGTTTAACACAACAGTTATATTCCTCTTTCAGATGGTACTACCCAAAGTGAGTTTTCTCATTCCACAGGAAAAAAATGTTTTTATTCAGACTAAAATTTTAACATTAAAACACCATTGCAAGTTGAGGGAAGTTTAGGGTAACCGGCCAATGCTCATCAAATGATGAATACTGTAGGTATTTTGACGCCTGAAAAACCCTACCCAGGTAGAAATAGTAACGTTTCACTTAGGGCTTGCGGTTTTGAACTAACACGGACAAACGAACAGTTTTTGGAGGTGAAGAGCACATGTGGTCTTAACAGTTTCATTTCAGTTTCTTCTGCCCATCATCAAACATGCAGTGAAGCATGAGATTCTATGCTTGAAGCACCTTAAAATACCAAGGTCTAAGTATGAATATGTGTTTCAAGTTGCACGTGAGTCAAGAGTGACCTCTCGGATGCCTGTTGCTTAACAGACTAAGCAAAGTACTGATCCGAAAGGAAAACACAAATCACAGTCACTGGGCGTTATCACCTGAAGCATATTGAAAATGACGAAAGCAGTTTTAAGTGGCAAAAAAGGAATTCATGGTGCTCAGAGCACATCAGTCTTACTTGTACCATGCCCTTTCTCGGCAACTGCTTTGTAAAATAGAGATTATCAAGAAAGCAGCTAAGTGATTCGCATGTTGACAGTACAGTAAAATAAGTTATTGTCCAGAAATTAGTTACGTTCTGGCACTCAGCTTCAAAATCGCCCTCTGTATCCTTTCCAAGAAGGCTCTTCATCCAGAGCAATGTTTTGGAAAGTATGAAAATTTCATTTTCATAATCCACAGCATTATCTAGGTTCTCTAGGACCTACATGTAGGTAATCGTATGAAGGTTACAGGCCAGCTGCACAATCCAAATGTTATTTGCAGGAATTCATACGGCTTCCCCCTGACAGACGATTATTTCTCTTTCCTTCGTTGTCCAGGATGGCCGCCTTTATCCTGACCGCAAATCGATGAGCGACAATAACTCTGCCTCATGCAACTGTTCAGGTATCTCTTACATTACTGACTCTTCACTAGGCATGAACTGCTGGGACCTTACGTTGTTCGACCCCATTAGAATTCCCAGGGAAAAGGTTGCCTGTCCGCCCATGTGCGGTGGATCCTAGTGATAGCTGGGCGTATCCTTCCCACTGCTCGACTGAGCTGCTTGAATCTATCGCAAGACCTGTAGGTCCCATTGGGCTGCTGGGTCAATTACACGCGCAATCAGTACAGACTAGTGCTTTCCAAAATGAATCTCGTTGAAATCACGTCAAACAACTACTTCTCTACGTCTGAGTTGACCTTCGGTAGTATCTTTATACATATGGGTTCAACCAGCAGCCCGGAGACCTAGTCCGATATTCTAACCACCATTAAGGGCTATATTAATGGTTCGGTGTCGAGAAAGGCTTTGCCTACCGCTAGACAAGCTGTTTTGCACACGCGATTAGGCACACTGGAACCGACGTTGACAATACCTTACGTACAATACTTAGGAAGGTTCGTGCTGAACGTCAACTTAGTCCGTTTGTGCTAGGATCAATCGTAGCCCATATAAATCCCAGCAACTCGGTCACAGTTAGTATTTCTTCGATACAGTCAACCAGCTGCATAACATGCGATACTATGAAATCCCAATCGAAGGAGCCACGCACTGTCCCCTTTATCCGAAACACTATCGCTCCAGCCGCAAGCATATGCGAATGGAAATGTTATACCACTGGGAATTTCATTTAGGTCATTTCGAATGCTTAGGCCCAAACAACAATAACCGAATCCTCTGCACCACCTCCGCTAAAATTTTAGCATTATTTATACTCATCGATTTCAAAACCGACGGTGAAAATAAGACAGAGGGCTTCAGTGCACATTTATTCGGGTGGAAATTGTCTAGGATACGAACGGAAAGTAACAAAAAATGCTAGAAAGAAAAACGTTGCCAAGGGCTCTGAACATCAATCAATTTGGCGACCCATATCTGGTTAATATGCGCAAACACAGCATGAACTCAAAGATTACCTACATCAAACATTAAACAAAACTTAGCAATGGTTGTTTATCAAGAATGTCTTGCATTCTTCTGACTTAGTTAATTGTGACCTGACCCGTCGCGTATTGACACCTTGGACTTTTGCGCAGTCTCTGTAACTTCCTGATGCACTTCAGCCAATCCCGGTTGATAGCGAGTATAATGATGCACGGCTCGTAACCAAACGTGAATTCAACGCAGGCTTGAATAGGAATTGCCAGATCTGGTGATCTCAATGAGCTTAAGAGATGGGACGTGTTGCCACCATCGGAAATTCCCACCAGCTGTTTCAACTCATCCCAGCTAACGGTAAACAAGTGTTGGGTGTGTGAGCGAAGCGATCTGTAAAGCTGACGGTTCGTCTACCTACAACCTTCAGCGAAGTCTTGTCTTGTATGCTGAGCGGAGCCCTTTCAGGTACAATTTAGCTGGTCCTCTTCGTCAGCCCCACCCGCAGTCATTCTGGAAAGCGTCCGCTGGCCTATTATAACAGAGTCACCAACTGCATCGATGATCCGCAGGCGAATCCGAGAGTCAAGAAAACGCCGAGCATTGATGGTATTTTCCCAGCTCTATTTAAATATGGAGGAATTGAACTGATCAGAGAAAATCAAGTTTTGTTCTCGAAGATCTGGTATTCCGAGAAGGTCTCCTTCCCATGGGATGTGAAGTCGCTTGTTGTCCCCATATAACGAAAGGGCTTGCGTCGCCTTCGGTGGTTTGGAGAGTTATTGCATATGTCCGCCCTTCATTTACCTCTCATGCTGGCCAAGGATGGAAGAATCGCCAAAGGAGTTAGATCAGGACTTGGTGTAGAGGTATGAGGAGGTTAGCTTTGGCTTTGGTTTAGGTTGGTGTTTCCCGACTTCATGGATGGGACTCAGGAGATGAAGATCGTTGTTGGTTGGAGATGCTGAGGGATATAGCTTAGAACCGTAGTCAGGGCACGAATGCTTTGGGACATGTGTGTGGAACTCATTCCTCTTACAAATAATCCAAAACGTGGCAAGGAATCCTTAAGTGAGTACGGCAGAGAGATGATCTCATTCATAGGTCGACTATCAGCACCCAAAAAACCTTGATGCACCTCGTCACTGCTCACCCAATGTTCCCACCACACACAAGCAATGCGTTGGAGACATCGGTGGTCAAAAACAGAAAGTCACCAGGCATCCTCAACGCGGATAGACCAAGTCTCTCAACGGTAAAGTAGAGCACTGCGAACTGTGGAATTGTACACTGTTCCCTTGACGGAAAGTCGGATGTCATGGCGACTTCACAGGTGTCGCAGGTTTGCGAAAGGTGTTCTGGCTATCGCAATTCGCAATGTGACCATCTTCCCAACATCGCCAGATGTGATCAGGCTGCCGAGGTACTTGGAGTTATTGACTAGCTCCAACCGATCATCACAAAGGTGGGTACATGTGCAGGCTCTTGTTGTATTTCCTTTCGTTTGAAATCCTTAGTAACGATATGACCATATCCTACACATCTAATTCTGCTGATTATGTTCCGTGTGCTAATGGTTCATTCAACAATGTATTCACGACCTACTGAATTCCCCGCTCATCGTCGATTGGCATGAAGCCATTATGTTCAGTTATATTACTTATTGATAATGGAATTTGATGGCCGTTTGTTCCAATTATTTCCATTTCAGCCTTTGATATCTTACCTTCTGAATTTTTGTAGCTCTCTTCCAGAAGCAGTGCACATTCATTTTGGTACACTCTGGATAATACCTTTTTTATGGTCGTTTTTAATAAGAATCTATTTAACCCAACCGTCTGCGCAAACATAAAGTGCTCTGCAGATTTTGTCTGAAGCAGTGTTGTACACTGGCAGGAATATAGCGTAGTTATGTCACGCTGTATTGAAAACCGCTATTGGTGACGAAGACTGTCCATATACCCTAGCCTCGTATGAAGGTATAACGATAATACTTTTGGGTTAGACATAAAATTCTCAGTCACCACATTCTTACAAAGGTAACTAATGTTGAAATCAAAGACCGCGAGAATGTAAAATAAGGCAGAGAACGCGTACATGCGCAGCATATGGCTTTAAACTGGTAAACTTTGGAAAACAATCAGTGCAAACTCCAGGTTTTTTGTCGTGGGTTTGTTGCTTATGTGTGTTTAGAACCCGCAAAGAATTACTTGACTAGAGTTTTAGGAAACGTCCTATCCTCTATAGCTGACGCTGTCGCTGCACGACTGTACTGTCATCGACCTTTCAAAGAAAGTCGATTATTCTCCGATACCATCTTTTCTAAGATCTTTAACGCTTGATATCAATTTTCTGACATTTGTTTGGTAACGTCTGTTTCGTTGCACACGACGTCTATACGGTGCCTTTTGTGGTTCCATTTCCGAGAGTCCTCGCTTTCGAATCGTCTCCGACACTGGGCACCTCTCGTCCATGGTTTGCCTGAGCGTGTATTATCGCATCGATGACAGTTCAGCAACGCGACGTATGCAGTACATTGCTCGCATCTGGTCATTGATTGAGTCTTCTCTGTTTTATGGACTGCGGTGATTGTCAATCGCGACTTTAGAATCCGAAAGAAGACACGTTCAGGGTCGCCTTCTGGACGTATTCCGAGGATTTTCATTGTGAAGATAATGGATAATTTACTACACTGAGAACCGTTAAGAAAAATAATCTTTGGAGTGTAGAATGCAGTGTTTTTATAAGCACCAATTCAACAATTGTGAAAATGCTTTGATAATAGTCATCGGAGTCTGAAGATTCATGTGGGAATGTGCGGGGTTTCTATTGCGAATGTTACAATGTTAATAACACAGCGTTATTGATAGATGTAATTAGCCTGTGTTATCAACAATATATCATTCACAATAAAAAACAATACATGGCGTATCAATTTGCCGATACACTCCTTGCGTCACTCGGTCCTGATAATCACAAATGCGTGGAGTTTCCGTCGCATCATACCAATGTGATGTGGATGTGTCAAAGCAAACCACTTCACAAGTGTCGAAACATGTTTATTCTGTGTTAACCAGTGAGACTGTTGGATCCCGTGGTACTTAAGTATACCTGCTTTGAGTTCACACTTTGTTGCAAGCGACGCTTCAGCATGATTTTAACTAACTAGGATGGATGGATGGATATACATCAAAAGCTCGTACAAGCTCAGCAAAAATTCACAATATCCGGAGACGAAAAGCTAGGCCAAAATTCCCTTAAAAATTTCATGAGCATTCTTGCTGATACGGCTAGGTGGAATCACCTCTAGTTTCTCAGCCACGTCAGGCAGCATATCGCAGCTTAAGCGCAGCCGCATTGTGCTGTGAACGCTCAACGAAGAAAACGAACCGCACAGTTTACTGTAAAGCATGATCGGAGTCCAAGTTACTGCTTCAGCCGTATCACGTGGATGCGCCTCAGAGAAGGTCGCCCGGATTCATTTCTTACTTGAAGAGGATGGATGCCAGGTGGCAGGTCGGTGATTCACACATCTGGAATTTGTGTTAACGAATTCTAATATTTATATATTCCAAAAAATATGATATCAGTCCTGTTTGCTTTGTATAACATGGCGTGCAGATTGTGGCAAAAAAGTGTGCGTGGGTACATATGTTTAACCGGTCGTTTATTTTGCAACAATTTCCAATTCACACCGTCTATAGCCGACAACCTATTAGAACCCAATCAAATAAAGCAGCATCAGACCACTAAGTCTGAGCCACAACCATAAAATAAGTGCAGGATTCACAGCCTCAAGTTGGGCAGGAGTGTATATGCAAAACTTCATGGAAGGATTAGAAGGAGGCATCAATCGGACGACAGAGCTGGGTGGAAGTGTCGTGGATACAACGTGCGCCTATTGGCAGGATCTCCGGCGTTAAAAGTCTGTTGTTCACAACTCAGTAGCCCGTGGAAGACTGAGTGCGCGAGAAAAGTGTTTAAAACTCACTGTTGCGTCCTGAAAAAGCCTGAAAATGTAGATTGTAAGACGATTATTCCACGCTCAGCTAACAAATATGAACTGCACGTACAGCTAAATTTGCAATTCGTTACTTTCAGTCATCAAGTAACGATTCCGCCAAACACTTACTGGGATTTGTTCACATCGGTAGGTATACATAAAAAAGTTTCACAGAACTTTCTGTACATTTCTTACTTGCATTTTACTGCCAACTATCTCGGTACAATGAACTACCTAAGGAATAAATATCGCGGGAACGCAACATTAGATTTCAAACTATTCTTCTCCAAACGGATATACTCAGGATATTGTATTCCTTCAAAGAATACTCATTCCCTCTATAAACTTCAGTGTTGCGTTTCACTTCAAATGAAAATAAACTTATTGAGCAGGCTGTTTATTCTCGTACGGTTCGGAATAAACAAGTGAATACAAGGCGTGCTGTTCGCAACATTTAAGCACATATATGTGCCTTGAGGGTATCATAGCAATTTAGCTAACCCGCAAAGTTGTTCTACCTAAGGAGTGATCCGGATTTGGAGTCCCGGTGGGTCTTTGTGTAAAATACACATCAGGAGGATATGCGGCCAGTTGTAAATAATTCGATATCTGCTTTGACTCTGGTGGAGGCGGGGGATATCGATTGGGAAATACTTTTCCGGAGAATTGTATTTGCGTATGCGGATCAAATGTATTGCTCCAGCCTGTTGGCATGCATACAGCCCAGGGAAACGCTGACTGCATAAAGAAAGCGGTTGGCTTAAGGTAAGGGTCTTGAAATCGATAATCCACAACAATCGGGTTGTTTGGAGTTATCATCGTTGAATTGGGCCGAACTGACAGCCATAGATGATCGGCTGAAATTTCCGGCATCTGGTGGTAAGGATGGGTCACGGGAACCACCTCCGAGTTGGATGTCTTACTTACCATAGCGACATCTTTTGAACATTTAGGTGTCACATAGTGGTTTTGTGGTTTTCCATCTGTTGTATTTGCCGTCGTTAGAGACGATGGTGTCAAGCAGAACTGTCTCAGTTCCTTCTCAACACTATCCATCGAGCACTGTTCCGGAAAATCAGAGGTCTTGGCTAGTGCCGTGATTCGTGCCGTTCCAATTGAATATTTTGCATAGGAATTATCAGCAGTGAAACGTAGCCAGCTTTTCTTTTGCTTCCCTCGAGATGCTAAATGACGACGAAGTCGAAACTGTTCGGAGTAACTCGTACTTTTACTACTTTTGCGTAACTTCAAGCTACGTTCGTTCGCGTTCTGCGCTTGTAAAAATGCGGTCGGTAGTGCTTGATGAACAGCTGAATTATTGGGAATGGCTGGATTGGTCATCGACCTGATAGGACTAAGCAAACTCTTCGCAGTATTTTTATTCCAGTTTTTCTTAATCGCGATAGAACGATATGGTCGTCGCAATGGTTGCTTACCCCCGTAAATATCACCGCAGACTGGTGGTAAACGTGTATTATGTTCGCGTGACACAGGACCATTGGTGGTTTTATGGTCCCAGGATGAACTGGACGTCATATTTTTCCGATGTAATTCGACTCGCCTATACGCATCGTTAGAAAATGTAGGGGTCTGACAATAATTATCACACTGTTCTGATTGGACATATTTGTCACATTTTTCTTCTGTTTTGGGTTGCTGACGGTGACAAGTTGATTGCAGAGAAAAAGCTGTATCTGTGGTGTCAGACTGGACTGAACAAGTTCTGTAAGAAGCTGTTGACTTGCATTGAACAGATATGTTCCTTCCAGTCTCACTGGGCAGTTTTTCTGTATCTGTTCCTGTGAAGCAACTCGTTTCCCCGTTTCTGAGATTTTTCTGGCTTGATTGACCAAGAAATTCTTTAAGTGCGTCACCTAAGAGTTCCGCAATTTCCTCTTCTGAGGCTGTAACTGAGTCCTTGGTGGTCCCATGCACCATCGCTTTGTCGCTTGATGAGTTGAAACTGGAGACAGAATAGGCTTTATCCAAACCGAACTGCACTTCGCGCCAGTGAATTTTACGAACCTGGCTGATTGAATTGAGTGAATGGGACCGACGGAAGCGCTCTTTACACGAGCTACTGATAACTTTGGCCGCTGAATCAGTACTGGATGAAAGAAGCGTGGGAGATTCGATACAACCCGTTTTGAGTGACGGTTTAGGGTTCAGCAATGTGCAGCAAGTGATTGGAGTATGAAACGCTCCACCGATCTGACGGATTCTTTCGGTGATCAAATTTGTTACCAAGTCAACTGATGTCTTTGTCTCATTTTTAGTGATAGATGTGGAGGCACCTTTGGAAGCTACCTCCGTAGATGGAGGAACTGGTGTGGAAACAGTAGGTTTAGTGCCCACCTGTTCGTTTTGAAAAGAGTCCAGCCGTGTGAAAGTCCGACAGTCTTTCTCCGGTTCATCAATAGCACATTTCGTTGAATCATGTTGGCTAACCGTTTGATCAGAAACTGAAGGCAATGCTGTTTTCTGGAATATGCGGATAAACTGCCTGAACGCCTCATTTAATGTCGTCGGAAAGGAGGAGTGAGTAAATTCGAATGAATGCTCGGAACTCTCCTGATTCAAAAAATCCGTAACGTTTGTGGTTGCCATGTCTCCAGCTGCATGACTAAGACGTGAAGATGATTGGTTAGTAGAAGCAGTGCACCATCTTTCATCTGGCAGAGTGAACGGAATCTCAGCTCGATTAACCTTCTCCAATTTTGACCGGAAGCAACGACATGGGTTGCATTTATATCGCTTCATCCACAAACAGGAAAGAATCCCGCATTCCGCAGTAGTAATCTGATTTTCTGATCCATCGTCTGGAAGGTAAGAAAATGTAGCGGTGTATGGAGAATCTGAAGCTGGGGAATGGGCAACAAAAGACGATGCTGAAGTACGCGCATATTTCGTGTTATTGCCAAGCGGACTCGTCATTCAGCATCAACTCTCGTGACAGTTGATTTCAAAACATGATCCTTGTATCGATCCGCATCCAAACTTGTCAGCTGACTTTGAATATTTGGGGAGGTGCGAATCAGGGCTCATTTCATTAAGCGAATTTCTATATGGACATAAATCGGTAGCGACCTTCACCGGCGGTGTTCGGACTATTTAATAAAAAGTCGATCAGAAGCAAAGCAATCTCTAGTCACAATTAGTGGGCAAAAACTGATGCGTGAAAGTCAACAAGGTTGTTTAGCTTGTACACTGGAGACCCTAAACATCGATGTGTGTTGTATCCAAGACACTTGCATTCAAGAATCCAGCTCTTATCCGATTGACATTCTCATCTACTCCTTCCGTGGAGTGTTATCTGCGCATTTATGGGGACCCTAAGGCTGCGGCTTCTGGTTTTGCTGGCGTTGGTGTGGCTCTCGGTGAGAGAGACGAAGCTGTACTACTTGACCGGATTTCAGTTGACATCCGGCAATGTGCAGTGAGACTTCGTGGTTCGTGCAAAGTAAACAGTCGTCGTTCTGACAGACACAACTCATTTGTCGTCTTAGCGTACACGCCAACAGATTGCAGCCCATATGCATTGAAGCACACTTCTTACGCACACCAAGGCGGGGTGACATCGTGAATTTGAGAGACATGAATGCTAGGGTAGGTCGGCTGTCCTCCAAGTAGGCGCATCTAGAAGGCCCCTTTGGTCTCGCTTCCCGTGGTTCTGAGAACGGGGAACGGTTATTGGCTTTGCGGTTAAACCATCAATTATTTCTCGCTAGTGCGAGCTTCAGACGCTACAATCGCCGGTACGCCACCTGTCGGGTCAGCGATGGACTCCACTCAACCACGTCACTATTAAGTACAAATGACGGGACTGTCTACAACACTGCCGTTCGTACTGGAACATTCCCCTTGGCTCCCACTGTGCGGTAGTATGCACGTAGTATGCACGTTGGCCATTTGCTTTGGAGGGCACTCAAAACGCATGGTAAAGCGTCGGTCAGATTGGGAAAAGCTTTCTGATTTGACTGGCCTATTGATTTTCCGAAGGGCAATAGCTGAAAATATAAGATTACCCCATCTAAAGACATCAATGAGCAATGGTTGTTTATCAAGAATGTCTTGTATTCTTCTGACTTAGTTAATTGTAGCCTGACTCTGGGGAAAAGGCAGCGGTCAGTGAGGTTTGCCGCGCTGTTTAACGCTGAACGATGATGATGATGTTGGTGACTCGTCGCGTATTGACACGCGTATTGGCATTTCTGT
>LUCM01005707.1:19931-53900 GCA_008360955.1 Fasciolopsis buskii | reverse complement strand
TCTGAATGGCGCTGCCCAATCCATTGAGTCGAACGCGCCTTTCAAGTCGAGAAAGACTACCATCGTAGGGTGGCAGTGTTGCGCGTAAAAAGCAACTGATGAGGAGCGAATATTTGGTCGATGCAACCTCGACCTGTTTTGCGACAACTGGTGCTTCGACAATTCCATTCGAATCAATCAGCAGTAGGTCGCGTGTAAGCGACAGCACTGGGTTTTGCTCATTGGCCGTTCATGGACAGCAACTTTGGGGACATGATGCCATTGTTTATTCTGTCAACAAGGAGCCAAATTTCCACCTAACGGGGAACCTGTTCCTTGGTCGACGCATGCAGGCCCTCGATCCAGAATTCGCGTAGTCTATGTTGGGATCATAAACAATATTTTCTGTTTTGTATTGGTAGATAGATGCACACTCAAAATGGCTAGAAATTATCCCTCTATCACCTCAACACCGGGAATACGTGGATTTGCCTACCTCTAACATTGGCTCTTACTTTCTCGCCGTCCCATTCCGTGAATTTTGTAAACAACTTCAAATAAAACATGTGTTCGTTGCCATACTATCCCCCAATCGAGCAGGAGTGGTTGTGAATATAAAAGCTACTCAGAAAATTTTACTGAGAGAACGACATAAACAGACGAAGAGAGTATATCCGGTTAAGGAATCGTCGCACCTTCCTGGACGCAGTGGACAGGAGAGCCCGCTCCGGAGATCATCACAAATTCTTAAGTCAGGGTGTAAGAAGCCAAATACCAGAGAATATGACTTATTGCGACACCAATTCGGTTATTTCTTTTTGTCCGGCACGTTTTAATCAACTATAAAATATTAGTCGATTGCATCCAAATACGAGAAGTTCTTGATCCCGCCGCTATTCGAGCCCAGGCATGGACGTCATCCACAAACTGGGTGAAGGTGCCCTAATGAGTGATCCATGGTCCCACGGAATAGGATGCTTCGATGGAGACTATGCGCAAGTAGGGATTCTACCAAGATCGACGGGTTTTCGCAATTACCGATTGGATTCACAAAACAAGCCTTGGTGAGTCGCGTCGTTATTACATCGTTTAAATTGCGCCCTCTGTTAAAACGACCCAATTCGGCGTGTGATCATCAATATAGCACATGTTCTAACGGCCCCTAGAAACGACCCCACTAGTCCTGATGAATTCGAGCTTTCTAGGGAGTATAAGCATTTAGTCAGGTGAGATGAATTAACTTAGCATTATAAGACAAATGAACTCCTCACGTTGACCCTTTTTCATGTAAATCGCCTAATGTGCCGGAAAATGGAGTGGTATAGAACCATATAAGGCCTCATTAGGTCAGGTGTGGTACCGATCCACGCGACAACAAGTTGCCGGCGACCATCAGTGACCGGGGAATCTGGGTTTCGAACCACTGACCCTTTTTGTTGACAGATACTTTATCCACTTGATCAGTGCCGGTCTACCAACAGCTAAGCACCAGCCTAATATCAGGCTGTGCCAAACAACAGAAGGAGATAGGAGTAGATGGAATCATATTAAAGAAAGAAACGATGGGTTTTTGTTGTCAGTAGCATATTTCGCATACGGACGAATGAATGAAATTGCCCCGGAAACAAGCGACCGGTTTCGCGGTTATTAGCGCTCTTCAGGTACACGTACTCGGTACTTTCCTCTCCATACTTGTGCTCGTTTTTACTGGTTTCTCACTAGGATCCCCATGAAAGCAGGGAGTGGTTATCGTGCTACACCAATGAATAAAGATATTGCGAAATCTTACGGAGATATGATGTCGCACGGTTTAGGTGTGGCAAAGAAGCTTATCTAAGACACCCTGGCATACTCCAGTAGCACGAAAGCAAATGCATAAAATGAAGGCTAACGGCTACAATCAAGGGCGAAACCTGCACTGCGGAACCCAACATCCTGCTTACATCCAAACTAAACGTGCTTTTGGTTAAAGAACCAAGTGCCGGATTCTGAAGACACTTTCCAGTGAATCCGATTGCTTGGTACTCCAAGGTGAGGCACTCCGTTGAACTGAGCTATTTAGCTTCTTGTCATCTAGAGTCCTGCGAGAGAATAAGTTGGCTTCTTGGATGTCTCTGGCCGGAACCGTTCATGCGCTGTGATACGCAGCGAGGTCTGGATACCGCAGTTGCTGCATCACCTGCGTACTCCGAAAACCGACTGAAGACCTCAGCGATCCATGTTCGCTTTAATAGTGCTAACCCACGTCTTCAATTGGCCGCCAGTGTGACATTTCTAATTTGAACAGGATGATGACAATAGACTCATCTTCGTTAATTCCGTCTCCGGATGGCAAACATGATCAAACCACTGTAGGCGACATATTTGAAAAAAACGACGAAAGCCATTCGACTTCCATACAGTGCTGGAGCACAGCAGGGTTGGAGACACAGTCACATCACTTAATTTTTACCATATAGCGAAGGCACCAATGGGCGAAATTTCCTAGCCGATCTGCATCGCTTACCTTTATTAGCCAGATTGCGTATGCGTACCTAAGGACGGTAGCACGGTAAACGCCTAGCTTCGAACGGAGGTTTATTTCGTTACGAGACCATAATGCCTTGCGAAGTGAAAGAAAAGCTCTGCAGGCGCAGTCTACGAGGAGCTTAACCTCGTCTATGGTTTGGCGATTCGGTTGGATAGTAGAGCTCAGGTACTGGAAGCAAAACATCCGCTCCAAATGTCGCCACTGATATGGAGACAAGGTAAGGTGGGAAACTTAGTTTTTCATGTATATACTTCCAAACCAACGGTCATGGGTTCGCATACTTTCCGGTATAGGGACGGCTACAGTTGCAGGCTCCTCTATCAGAAGAACAATATCGTCGCCGAACTCGAGGTCAGTGACTCAGCAACCGTGAGCAAGTTGTATTCTACAAAAGCTATCGAGGGCACGACGCATTATTCAATTTACAACGCAGTTGAAAAGTCGGTGACAACGGGCAACCTTGATGAACACCCGAGTCGAGGGAGGACTTCGGATATTCTTCTCCGTAGGCGCGGACACGCGCCTGTGTTGACGACTACTATGGTTTTAAAAGTGTAACGTACTATTTCAGCACAGCGTCACTTCGGAGTATGCCCCAGGTTGACTGTCTTCCATCGGAGTCCAATGCTGCACGAAATCTGATGAAGCACGTTGCCGTAAGTTGATGGAACCTACACCGCTGTTCTAGAATTCGACGTAGTGTAAAGGTCTAGTCAATACAACTTCTTCCTCGAGGAAAACCACATTGAGTAGAGCGTGTTCGTGCGTCCCGAACAGCGACAAAGCGGTTAAGCAAAACGGTTGCAAGCAGTTTAGTTGCCACTGCCGTCACGAGGCGTGGAGGACGGAGGTTGCGCCTTAACCGAAGAGAAGCACATTAGTCTAAAATCCCCAACGGCAGCCGCGGTTTCCAAGAGGTCTGTAATTTCATACCACTATCGCTTTCAGTCGCTCTCCACTGAGCGCGCAGCTTCGTGGCAGAGGTGGTAGTCAGGTGAGTTGTGTAGTCTAGCGACTCCAGCCTTAGCGGATATCCAATCTTTTTAGTTCGCTTAGCTTTGCCTAGCTGTTCAAGGGAGGCGACGATGATGGATACTTTTAGCCCCATCCACAGCTCATCTAGGCCGCCATCTTCTTCGATCTAGGCTAGTTTAGATGTGATAACGTTGGTTCTCACGTTATCTGGGATTGCCACCTTAGAGACGTCGACTCCGCGGTGCGGTTGGAGTTTCTGTCAGGCTGAAAGGTGAAGCTTGAGGCATACGCGTGCCAATCTGTGGTCCATGTCGTTGGCGTTTCCTGTTATGCCGCCAGGGTGTGCTCACCAATTTTCGATCGATGGTGACCAATGGGAAAGCACCAAGACAGTCGATCTGGCGCACTGTTCCGCCGTCGTTGGAGTGTCACGCCAGTAGATGACTCTTCGGATGTTGAAAGCGGATACTAGTGACGACCAGTCGACTGAGATCCACAAAATAAACCAAGCGATCTTCATTTCCGCCTCACCGAGGTCGAATCTCCCCAGCATGTGACGGGCGAATTCATCCGCTGATCCCATGCGGGCGTTCCAATCTGCTGCAAGTAAAAGGATACGCTTGACTAAACCTTAAAGTTCGTTGCAGAGGCCACTTTTAGCGTTTGGCTGAGCCTGCAGAGTAAGGGCGCAAACTGAAGTGACCGTCACGTCGAAAGTCCTCCTAAATCGTGCCATTGCAAGTCTTGGAGAATCTGGTTTCCAAGATATCAATGCGCTGAGAACTCGACTGCCCAATATGACGAAGTTCGGAATTGTCTTTTGGCCCACTTGATACATCCAGTGGGACGTGCCCGTCTGGACGACCTGACCGGCTTCCGGAGTTGGGTAGGCGCACTTCGGATAGGCAAGTAATATCAATCCCGTAATCGTAGATTATACGCATGGAGATGTATTGGCTACCTTTATTCAGAAAAGTTCTCACATTCCAATAGCACATATTCAAGCGTGTCCTTGTGTTTAGGTTTACATTTACAGTTGATGACTGCTTCACTCCGGCCAATGGGGGAGCACAGAGCACGTTGCTTAAGGGGGATGCCGCAGCACGATGTGAGCAAAATGTAGACAAAACTTATGAAGATTTAGGGTTTGGGCCGAATAACTAAGATCTACCAGTTATCCCATCCTGAACACAATGTTCTTCTCCAGAAACATCCTAGTACAGTTCAGAAACAATTTAATTAACCCGTTTTGAGTTACTAACTTGCCAAACCACCTAGAAGTCTTGATTTTCCTCTCCTGTCTTTCATTAATGAAACAACTAGATGCATCATTTTTCAGGAAGGGGGCCGCGGCCAACAGAGGGTTGCCAACTGGAGAAGTTTACCGGCGGTGGGAGGATTCGAACCCGCGACCTTCATGTCTAAATACCAGGACGTTATCCGCTTGGCCACTGCTAGCCAAGTTAGACACATACGTGAGCCATTAAAACTCCGAACCATTATCACCTGCATATATTGTTCAAACTTCCGTGTCTGGTATTAGTAAGAACGACCAAAGGACTTGAAACTGTCCTGGTTATTCGACGAACGAGGACAAGTGCCAACCACGGGTACTAGCTGCAACCATAATGAACATGGAGAAGTGAGGACGACCAAACGTACAGGGACATACGAGTAAGAACTAACAAGCAGGCAGACTGAACGGCTGATTTACTCCAAAACCGACATGAATGATAAACAACTACATAGAAAGTGAATGCACATCTTGGAAAGTTTAGATCAAACCGTATAATAGCTGTTCGCACTGACTACTCCTCGGACGGCGGCACAACTCAGCCAATTTAATTCCCCAACTGACGACAAATGCAAATACATTATTGGAAATGAAGTGCATATTTCATCAGAATTAGTGGACGATGAGTGCACAGACCGCAAATGAAACGGAGAAAACGTTTATTTTTCAGAACAAGAGTACCTGGATTTTTCATATTGGAAAACTAGTTTGGAATGACCAGGAAAGTACGAACATGCACGAAACCACGATTTCCAGCAGATTGTTGACGGAACAATAATCGATTCGAACGATAAATAGTGGGTTCGGGCTGGTAAAGGAAAACATTGCCAACGGGAACCAGGACCAGACATCAAGCGCAGCTCATCCAAAATGAAGATTAAGAGAGAAGCGGTAAATGGACGAATCAATGAATTATTTCTCGGCGAAAAATTAATAATAACCGATCACTGGAAGTAATGAAATATCATAAACAAACCGCTATTATGCAATGATGGTTCACCCAACGGGTGAGAACTAGTAACACGTTTCAAAAAGACTCGAAGAGTTGTTCAAAAAGTTATTTCCCACGGAGATCGCCCGCACGGCCTTCTTGTGATTGCGCTGAGTCCAACTGTTTGCCCAAATATTCCCTAGTGTAGAAAAAAAGAGGTGGATAAAAGCATCAGTGATCTGCAACGGATAGATAAGGAAAACCATGTCATTCAATGAACCCAAAAGACGGCTATGGAAAACGTGGTTAAATGGTATTTAAAGAAATTGCTGGATATACTTGTCAGTTTCTCACTGAAAACGCTGATGCAGATAAAGAAGGACAGAGGGTAGTTTCAGCTTAACTGTGTGAAAATTCTACAAAAACGTGCCACAGAGTAAACAACAAGTAATCTTTTTATATAACAGCTCATTATACTTTTCGATTTTATTCACCAGTCATCAATTATCTGCTCCGGAGACCTGGCCGAGAGACGCTGATCACAATCAAGACTGGGGTCGAATGAAACATAGGTACGAATTTTCCGTTCCGGAATTCCGTGGGGCGATGACCTCAGGAGCGTTCCACAAATCCTGGTAGAATTCGCATCCTTCTCCAGGTGAACAGTAGTCGGTCGTGATGTACACAGATGCGATGACTAAATAAAGAAGCGTCGATCAATTGATACTGACTTATGCAGAACCGTAAACAAACAGCTATTAACTAAGGCCCGACCTCGGAGTGCACGCTCAGCTCTCGTACTGAAGGCAATACCGATGCCAGCAATAACAATGAGCATTAGAAACTGGAGCATCTGAAACACGAAGAGCGAAACGGGAGATCGAGGTTAGTACGACGAATGATCGGGGAAGCGTTTCGAGCTGGAGTCCCTAGTTATCCCATCCGGGATAATGATTCGGCTTTTTTATAAACACTAACTCTGCACTAATGTGCTGGTTTTGGCTGATAATTCGCAGCACCAAATTCGCAAGAACGTTAGAGGGGCGGAACGATTTCAAGTACAAAAAGATTACTGATTGCAGCATTCAGCCACATTATCCGAGATCTACAGTCATGTCATGGCAACCTAACTGGACCTACTAGGTACGGTAGGTTACAGGGTAACCACTTCGGCCCAAATTCCAACGAGTACCTACCTTACAGAACGCAGTACACACAGAGAGTAGATCTAACAACATGCGTAACACGCCCTAAGCACCCTAACCTATTCAAATTCATTGCTTGTTTCCCACTGTTTAACTGCCACTGTCACACATCTGGAACCTCCACCGAAATAAATGGAAAACTTGATACAGACTAATGCGTGTACAGCCCTAGCTCTAATAACTACTAGCGACGTGATCCATCTGAGAGTGGATGCCAGGTGGTGCATACAAGAATCGTGGCTTAACCGGGATATTGCTGATTCACTCGTGTCGATAAACAGCTTCAGACTCCATCGGCAGGACAGCGTTTCGGATAAGAAGAAGACTGGGGGCGATGTGGTAACATTCATAAACTCCTTCTGGCCTGGCATGTCCGAAGTTATTCTTGCGTACTTCCTAAACGGAATTGACTGTCTCGTGACACAATGTCATCCCAGGTTTTCTCGCCATACCAGTACTATCATTACGAATTTATACATTACCCATTTTAGCTCGCAACAAAATATCACACCATTTTTCTACTCCTTTCTAGTACTTATTGTTCCACTTCCTGAGGGTAATCTGCATATTATCCTTGGTAATTTTAAACATGCATCTACCCCAACACTGACTGTGTTTGATCTGACTGACCTTCACATTTCTCCCAACAGAGGCAGTTCCATTTTAAATAGAGTTATTATCAACAACCCTGATTATTTTGCCCTGGAACTGCGTGCTCCAATTTCAAGTAATGATCACTGTCTGCTTCTGTTAAGGCCCAAGATATACTCTAGATCAACCTTCCATTCCTTCAGGCAAACAAACCAAATCCGAGTTCATCCCCGTAACTCTTCACACAACAACTTTATTCCGCTTTAGAAATCTCTCACTCGCATTCGCCTGTCTCCTTTTTGAACCCCTGCTCAATGACAATATCAAACTTTTACCAGAGACGGACAACGCAATCTTTCATATCGGCTGCTCCCCCCCCCCAGAAACACTTTTCGTCTCGAATGGCCATATCTCCACGCACAAACCGAAATCTCTAAGAAGACGCAAGGAGCACTTCTACAAATCTCGTAATAACTCAAGCATGCGGTAAATTTCCAACCTAATAAAAACCGAAATCAAGCGCATCGACACTACATTCGCCAGCCAATTGTTAATTGGTAACAACAATCGATCCTTATGGCAAGACATTCGACTGTTTCGTGGGAAGTAAAAGGAAATATGCGAGAACTTCTGCGGATGTCGACAGCATCGGTCGCGCTTTCATCCATCCTTCTACTTATACCCCGACCATATTTGGTCAGGGTGATGATATGAATGTTACAAGATTTTCGAGGGAAGAAGTGCTCAACCTTCTGCGCATCACTGAAATTACCACAGGGGTTGGTCCTGACAGTCTGTCCTCAGTTCTTTTAAGGCATGGTGCTGTGGTACTCACGAATGCATTCACTTCTCTGATTAACAACTCACCTTTAATCTCGCCTTCCATCCCTAACTGCTGGAGACCAGTCACTGTTATTCCCATCCCCAAATCTATCAGTTCCACTGCTTTGGCAAAACGTTTCGCCCCATTGCCTTAACGTCTTCTGGGCTTAAGCTGACGATGCGTGTTATATCTAAGCACCTCCACTCTGTCATGTATCCCCCTGACGACCCTTTCCAGTTTGCACATAAATCTAACAGATCCACTTTGGACGCTGTCGCCTACCTCATTCACCACATTTGTAAATCCTTAAACGCATCATTGAAATCCATCCGTTGCGCCTTTCTAGACTATTCGTCGGCATTCGATTCGGTCCTACGGTCTCTTCTACTTCAAAAACTGGAAACATTTGGTTGTCCCAGGCCATTATTAGCATGGCTGTCTGATTACTTTACTAAACGAACTCACTGCACACGAGTGGACGGTAAAACTTCAAAACCGTTGATTAACAACTCAGGAGTGCTACAGAATGCTGTCCCTTCACCGTTTCTTTTCTCTACTTACATCAACGACTTAACAACCAGTTCACCCTGTCATCTGTTTAAGGATGCTGATGATATTGCCCTCGCTCAAGCCGTTTCGAACAACGATGATTTTCAATTTCTCCGCACGAGCTGGCCTAACTCTCAACACATCTAAATGTTTCGAATGTCTGTTCTCTCTCTTGGTTAGCCTACCCATCCGAAACGGCTTCCACGGTGAAATATATAGCGGTTATCATTGATAAAAATCTGAAGTGGGCCACTCACATCTCTTCTACCTGTGTAAAGAATCTTCGACGGTTGTCATTTCAAATCAGTAAGCTTCGGNTCTACAGGGTGAAACAAAGCACCATCTCCCGATTTATATACCAATGTGTTTTTCCAACCCTTCTTTACTGTTCTCCTGTTATCTTTCCAGGTTCACTTAAAAAAGAATTTAAAATTCTTCGCCGAAGGCTATCAATCATTACCCGTGTGTCTTTCATAACACTAACTGAGCTGTCCCTAAATCTATGTGGTCAATACTTATCAGCATGTGAGAAATTTGCTAACAGAATTCTTTCAGATCCCACGCATCCTCTGCACCACGATCTTCAAAGTGTTGCTCTAATATTTCAACCTGATTCGCTTTTCGTTCCATACCCTCTGGAATTAATATCTGTAGAAACTTCACTGTCCCATATTAAGCACGAATTTTGACAAACCGTGACCGGGTTTTAGCCGAATTCCTGAGCAACCTATAATATTGTTCTATGATTATTCCCGGATGATTTCTTTTATATTCTTTTTTTACGAGGCGATGATTGTATTTTCATCTTATTTATTTTATTCTTACCCGCACATTTTTTGACTGAAATGCAATTATTGTATACTGTACGCAAAAGTCCACACAATACAATGCTGTTTCCCAATGCGGCATGTTGTCATCGGCCAACTCTGTTTGTTTTCGGCCTACCCCAATTCATCAAACAGGTTCGCAGAGTTCGGATGACGCTCGCACAGTTTGATTCTATTATCCTAAACCACTTCTGCCAACCCCTAACAGCTGCAATCTGGTGCGATTCGCCTGTCCTAATGATTGATTATCTGGTGGAAATTTATTTCTTGGGGGTCGTGAACAACTGGTCTAGTAAGTTTCCCTGCTGGGTCTTATTTAAGGATGTGTGTGGAAGTGTCTCCCAAGTTACCTTTCGTTGTTCTAGTACGATCCAGCTTCGTCTAGGACTAAGCGTATTCTTTCACAAACGACTGGAGATAAAGTAAAAAGTTGCGTGGATTTTCTAACCTATTAGATTAGTTGCAATGTCATTGTAATTCCGATTACCCCTACATTCCAATGTGGGTTAACAGGGTGAAGAGGCATATTCGCAATCGTAGCACCCGAATGAATACTACAACGGGGATAGATAAGCACAATCCTAAAATGTGGGATCACTTACCAGTTATGTACCATAATCTTCTGCAGCGACACTAGGGCATTATAGCGCACGTTCGGATCCCCATGTTGCAGCAGCTCCATTACACGCTGTTTGCCGCCAAGATTTTCAATAACTCTAAAAGTAGAAGGAACAGGTAATGTTGCATTGGAGGCATTCGGTCGATACGTCAACAAAAAAGGTCTGGTAAGTCATATCTGCCTAAGAACCATATAACCCCCAGGTTGCATAGACACAAATTTTAGCCGATTAAAGCAATTGACATAACAGATTTTGGTCAGACTGCGAACATACATGAATTGCATTGACCATACAGTTACGATATTCTGCTCTAAAATGTGATCACACCTGAAATTGACAAACAGGTGCAGTTGTCTTCAACGTTCGTATACTCAGCCGCATACGACAACATGCTGACCTAACCGAGTCTTTCAAAATAGATGCACGCCGTGCCTAAAAATGCACACGCTAGACCCTACTTTTGCAATTAGACGACGTACCCCTTTTCTCCTTACTTCATTGTTCGCGTGCAACGTGATACGTTTGCACTGAATTTCAGCTTAATTCAATATGGTCCATAGTCTTCAACTAGAATGACTGACAATGTTCTATCGATCAACGTCACAGGTGACCACTATGATTCAAGGAGTGGATATTGGACATCAAATGTGGTAACATTAGACGACAGTCATCGCTGGCAAGCTCATCTAATCCACGAAGCTTGGGAGCAAACCAAACAGAGTAAAATGGAACTTTAACACCAGGTATTCGTGTATTTAAATGTTCAAGTTCACTTGTTAAACAAGACTGGCGTTTACATGTTCACCAGCACCACTTTCAATGTCGCTCTCATTAGAAAAAGAAAACAAGAACAACGTTTTGACACCAATGGTTCGGATTGTGGTACACGGCCAAAAATGACCCCTCATACAAGATCTTTGCTCGTCATACTCCATGCTCGTATTCGTATTTCACGTCACAGGAGTTCGAACAAGTGCGTTCAGCCTCACACGCAGATGAGTCAGACTGCCTGCATGGGATCGATTTTGTTCCATTGCCAAATAACTGGCAATTACTAGGATTTTGCGTCGACGTTCAGGCAATGTGTGTTGCGTAGGTGGGGCGCTGGCATTAGGTCAGTGACACGTTCACCTGTGTACTTTTGGATGAAAGGCAAACTAAACGTGTCAGAGTAAGAACATCGTGACCGTTCGGAAAAGACCAGTTGAGAGGAGAGGAATGTCTGTTGCACTAATGGAATGGGAAAAGAAGGAATAACCATGCCTTCTGCCGCCGAAGTACCAAAGGTCGACGGAGGAAGTTCGGGAAGATGGATTTAGGAGTGCGAGCACGACGGTGTTTATGAATCTTATCCAGGGAATGGATAACGAAGGAATACCTCTAGAATGAAATGCTCGTTACACGTAAGAATCATTAAATCAAATCACTAATCTTCCAATAAAACAACACCCGTCGCATAGGACGACAAACGTCACATGAATGTTGGTAAAATAAACCCTCTCCTACAACCGTCTAGGCTTCCAAATCCGAACCTATCTGCAAATATGTAGGACTATTCTAAAAAGTGGTAACTGGAAAACCACCAAATGTTTGGCTTATAAAATGTCGAGAGAAAAGCTTGGAGCTTAGCACCAGTAATATTCTTTGGCCCACTGGCAGGCAGGACGTCACGAATGGTTGGGGTGCGCGATAAAACCAGTGGTGGAAATACCACGTATGGATTTGTCCACAATTTTCTTACAGTACAATATCCCTTCTTTAATTTTTAGGGTTGGGTGCGATATGAAATAGTATCAAAATCAAACACTTTAGAGGGAGTGGCATACTTTGGGCACTATCTATTTTAACCCCTGTTTACAACAACGGCCTGGCTGTTTGATCGTTGGTGTTAATAGTGGTCTTGCTGACGTTATCTGATAATCTTTGGGATGGAATGACCTTAAGAAAGGCCACTGGAAGAAGTAACAGGATTTGTATCTTAGAGATAGGCGTTCACGCAAACAAGCCGAAAATTGTAACACAAACGGCAGAAGATACAATGGAAAGAAGCGATCGAGAAATCAAATATTTGCTACGACAAAACGACAAAAATCGTACGTGAATACAGGCAAACCCTGAATTCTGAAGATGACGGCGTGGACAACTAGTTTAAGGCGCTACAATAGTCCGAGAAGCTGAAATTCCAAGCTTAGATTGAATACCATTTAAAAGGATGAACAACTCACTGCTTTCCTCGAGGATAATGCCTCACGAATTCTCCGATATCGTGTACTGCCACTGAGAGACTTAGCGGGTCTGTGCACACTTCGACCAAACGAACCAACATTCTGCAACGAAATGAATAAAGTGATCACATCGTGGGGAAATGAAAGGGCTTTGGGGAAGTGAGACGGATCGTAGCCAAGGCTGGGAAACAGACGGCCACCACAGGACGGCGTTAATTCTAAGCGATCAAGCCCTAAGTAATGAGGTCTACATCTCGCGGAGCAAAGAATCTAGTAAAAGCGTTGGATTCCTAGAGTCGGTGCCTCCACCATACAAATCGAACAACTTTTCTGTGATCAAAAAAGTATCGAATGTATTTTAGTTGTAAACCCTTTTCTTTCTTCATTACCGTCGAAAGAAAAATGAATTACAACGTAAGGCACAAACGAGTGCAAGTCTGAGCAGGATGGAGATTAGCTTTCAAATGCTTAGTTCGGAAGTAACCAAAACTAAAACCAAAGAAACCGGAAGGGAATAATATTAATTCAGTGTTCTTCTTCCGGAGTGTATCTCTGCTCACGAAGTTATTTGGTGACCTACTCCAGAAAACTTATGGGGATGATAAAGCTTGAGTCTACACTGTTCTCGCTTCTTAAGCCACAGATCTGAATGAGGTGAAATGATATACCAAAGATTTTTCAATATAAAACAAACCATTCGCTAGTTCGATCGTCTGGCATTTAAGAGCTAGGTCACTGTGAGTATTTGTGCACGCGAAAAGTGCATCTGAGAGAATGTTGAGAATAAACATCCAAAAGATCTGGAAAACGTTTCAACCACTACCAGAAAGAAGGTCTACAGAGAGTATGCAAAGATTGCAACGTTACCTGACAAGTGCAACAATAAGAGGTGCAAGTAAATGTCATAATTGATTACTTCGTCCAGTCACTATGTACCCATGCAAACGTAACTGGAACAATCATTTGAGAATGAAAGTGATAAAAACAAAATAGTGTTCAAAATTAATTGTAACATTTTTAATAGGGTCATTTTGAAATCCGCACTAAAGTAAACGCACTGAAAATTTAAATCAACGAGGGGAACAGATTTTCCTTACCAACTGATTTATTGCCAGACCGAAAAAATAATTTAGTGACTAAAAAGGAAGTTGATACACGGGTTCAATTCACTTTTTAAAACCAAGAACCCTGCACCGACGTGTTTTGTTTGTGGTCCGTACCTCACAACACCATCTAATCAACAGGGAAAAACAAAACGAGAATATGTTGAACAACTGCACAGAAGGGAAGATATTTCGAATGGAAGAACGTCATTGATTGCGCCAATAACCCATATCACCTATGTCTTTTAGCCCTCGCGTTGAGCAGACCCCAACTCGGTAGTCTAACTGCACCTACAAGGGCCAGACCGGTAAAGGTTTGCAAACTTTTCCCACATTCCCCATTAACCACCTAGACCCATCTTCCAACCATTAACTGTATTAGAGAACAGAGTACAACGAGGCAGTCGTTCTGTGGGTATGCGCGAAACATCTCCCATCCACTTTACCCATTCATGTACAATGTCTCTTCTGAAGACCGAGTCTCAGGACGCACCACCTTACACCAACCTTACTGATGCTGGGTCTACTCGACATCTGGTCGGTAACTGCATGTCAAGCCAACGCCACAGATGTCTCCGATCGGTATACACCAGTCGAGCCTTCTGAATGTTCTGACACTTCATCCGATAAACAACCAAGAGATGAGATACAATTTCCTAAATAATTAAATCTATCCACTTTACCCTACTCATGACCTGCAAGAACAAGGTTCAATTTTGAGCCAATCCAATCATACAACGGCATTTTACGCTTCGAAAGTGTAAAAACCCGGATAATTCATTGTCCAAAGGATGGACAATTGCAACTGGTGCAGATAATAAACATTTACTGGCTGGGATTGAGTGAATGACGCACGCGAACCATAGTCAATCGATTGTGTACGGATCTGAGCCTTAAAATATACAAATTGAAGGAAGCTCGGAGACTCGATAACAGAATCGGATCTCTTAGTTTTAAATGGCCCTTCTCGCGTCCAGTGAAACCTTAAAACACACTGTCATTTAAGTTTTTAAATTCATCATTATCGGTCTCCCTTTACAATGCAGTGAAACGTAAATGCTACAGGACATACCCCTTCTAATACACTCACTAATGAAGCCCCATATAAAAAGGAATGAAAACTACCAAAAACGTTTTATTTTGCCCGATAGTCATTAGAGTCAACCGCATCACCGTCTCCGATTTGAGAATCGCAACAGGTAACTAGCGACGTTCGGTTGTCAGTAAATCAATTCTGACCGGCTCGGGTTGAGCGAGAGTCGAGCTACTCAATGGAAGACGCCTGAACACTGTTCAAACTATCTGTTTCTATTACCTGACTACTTACTAAGTGATCACTTGACTACTATTAGAAATCATCTTTGGTGTACCACAGACAAAGTGGTATCATCATGATAATCAGAATACCAAAATAAGAACATACTTGAGCAACTCGTAGTTATTGTCTGTGAATTTCACTGCATTTTCGCACCAAAACTTCTCTGATTTGTGGACGGGGGACCATTCGAGCCGACCGGATTTTAGCTCTGTTGTGTACTCCTCAAGACTGCTTACATCCTGCACGCTGGCTGATAATTTCTCCTACGAAAGGACGAAAATTAAGAACGTTTGAGTTGAAGTTGTAAAGATATAACAGACTGTATATTGATTGCTATCATGCACCACCGCCAAACGAGCTACGTTGTCTTGAATAGTCAAGAAAGTACAAGTAGACCAGACTTACTTAGTTCGTTTCGGCTTTTAATTAGTAGGTTTCCAAAACTGAGTTACAGAAACAAAGGTTTGTTCACTGATACAAAAACACCAAGAGCCTCAATTATTACCTGAACTTAATAATCTGCGCGTACCTTGTTTGGTGTTGTATTTATCTAGGTAAGCAGCGCTTACATTTACTGCCACCTGACTGCACTATTGTTTCTTATTATTATATCTCCATGTGTGCCGAAAATTGGGACACAACCTCCAGGTGTGGATTAAACGTTCGACTTTGAAAAGTTCGGGTGCTGGAACAACAGATCCACTGGGTGGTCTGTCAGAAACAGCAATAAGCGGCTGTCCAATTTACCACTACTGTTGACCTATAGAGACCGCATTTTACAACGGCTGTTGCGTGCTCCGTTAGTTTTAGTACGGGGAATATGGGACATTTACAAAATTTATGCGTAAAGTATGCGAGAAAAAAAAAAGAAAAAGTACTCTTAACCAAGAGAACCAAAGGAATTGCAAAGAAATCGGTGGTCAAATCATCGGTCAAACATTCTTCATTCTGACCACGTGCCAGACCGTAAACGACCAAAGTGCTACGACTCTTCACTAGTCATTTTTCGAGAGAATATTCATCATTAAGCGATTGAAAAAACAGTGTAATTGCTGGTAAGTGCACTAAGGAAGCAAACTTAATTGACACAACCGACTCGCGACTGGTTTAAACTTCTACTTAAAAACGACCTGATTGCTTCGTCAAACCAAACACAAACGAGATTAGTGGGCATTTCTCACTTGACACACTGTAAAACGCTTCAACAAAAAGATATTCAAAAAAGAAGCGCTATTCTTTGCAACCTGTCCATTACGTTCTATAAGCATGGACGTAACGAAAATGACGAGCCCCACAGCCTGCAATGCAGCAACGATGAGACCCACAAACCCTATCGTGAAAAATGGAGCATACAACCGTATCAGGTTCCAGTAGATTTGTTGCACTAGAGCGAAACTGAACGGAGAAAAACAAATATACTTTTTTAAAAACGTACCGTCAGAAACGCCATATCGTCTGTGAGCTCTGGATCGTGGCTGAAGTCCTTTTGGCTGAGCAACTCCAGCTGACGTAATACCTTGAACTGGACAAGACTCAAGCATAAGTTGCGCTGTTCCGTTGAAGTCGAGGACTTTTCCAATAACGACTATAACCAAATGAAGAAGTACTCATAAGAACATGTGAACACACCTATTTCTAACTACGGTAGTCATTCATGACGGTCATTTACTCTTCTTGCAAGCTTTGGTTGAACACTAGTAGGCGTCTCACTAAAGCCACAGAAATCGCTGGCCAAGAGGAGCATGTGGGGGACAGGAAGTGTAAACGGCATTGCGCCTCAGTTTGGTGGACCTATCTCATTGGTTATTGGTGGATGTGCGATTATGGACCGTGCTAGACAAATGGTAATCAATACGCAATCGTGGATGCAGTCCAATTGTGTCAAACAGCGAGCGAGTGTCGATAGCAATATCAAAGTGAGACTACGTCATATCATTGGCAACCGACGGCCAGTCGACACAGGCATGGTTGGAAGGCAATGTTGCGGATACGGAAGCTCAGAAGGTAATATTGTGGGTTGTGCTAACCAATCAAGATGAGCGGTCCTGAGTCGACAACAAAACATGAACCTAATCAAGTGAACAACGCCAAACAAGATGGACCAATCAAGGTGCGACCCCGACAACCAATGCAATAAGGCCAGACAGACATAAATATGTAAGCATAATAGTCTATAAATATGCGATGTGTTCACTTAGCAGAACGAGATGCCGTGTTGGTTTGGCCTGGTTGTTGGTGGGGTCGGACGTTATTGATCTACAGACAGGATCCGCTGGCTAACAAGCAGGAACAAAAATGGAAAACCACTAAACACTTCAATCACTGGGAACTGGCAGCAAACCGCCCAACCAACTTGCAACATGTGTCAAGTTGTTGTTGTTGCCATCTTCGAGTAGCAAAGCGAGTTGGGTGAGAAACAAACATCGCTCTCTTGGAATGGAGGCCAAAATGAGATAAAAACTAGGGACCATAGAGTGGGAGTCGATGGGCTCATCATGTGTGAGTCAGTGTCAGAGTGGCCATTCTGAGTGGAGAGCTAGCCGACAACAGTTGCATACTTGAGTAAAAGTCGGTCGGCCGAACAAGTACAGATTTTCAATGAGTTAAGGTAGCTGAGACTCGGCCTACGCACACTCGCAAATCGATTCACTTAGTATGTTGTTCTCCTAGGCGGGTAATGGATCGAAGACGGGTAGAGGTGGGTGGCCTATGACAGCGAAAAGGATGTGAAAGCCCTAACCAGTGGGCTATCCCAATTAGATCAAGTTAGATTATCCGGTTGGGGGTCACGAGATACCCCAACGCGACAGTGGGAGTTTAAGCGATATAGCTGCATGCTACAATCGCTGGTGCACTTACATTTTAGACGTTTCTATTTCTCTACACCTATGACTTATGACCTCAGAAACTTTTTTCACTATTACGGAGTGCTTCGCGCCAGTTTGTAAAACCAGAGCACATTAGTGCATCGGTAGTGGTTGCACAAACTGGGCTGAACCGAATGTCCTTGCAGGTGCTTACAACGCATAAACACTTAAATGTCAGAATACGATGCTAGTAATACGATACTCCAAAGTTGCTTTTCACTTCTACTTATCGCTGAAACTGAACCTGTTTTGAAACAACTACGACTAGATGATTTCACCAGCAATTTGTCAGCTTTCTACCAGAACATCTGGAATGGGGGATAGCAGAAAGAATTCGTCCCGGTTACTGATACTTTCTTGTGATTATCAAGTCTCGTGGGTTCGAAAACTGTTAGCTCCTACACAGGTTTGCTAGCTGCGGTGATTTCACTTGGGGCGCATAGCTGTGAATGTAGACCAGAAGTACTTTAATCGCTTGACTCTGTGCAACTGACTCTGTAGCACTGGATGCCGCTGTCAAGTGCCAAAGATCATCATGTGCAGTGCACGCTTTGTGAAATTTATGCTCTGTCGCCCAAGAGAGGCCAGATTTCGTTGGCAGTCAACTGGTAACTGCTTTATTGAACCACCACTAATCGAGTGAACGATCGATCGTGGAGCAGTCAGCACGAGGACAGGTTCTCGCTCCAGTGCGCACATCACCAATATAATCCATTTGTTTTCCTTGTGAATACGAGATGCAAACCGATCGATAACTGGCTAATGAGAAAATCGGAATAATCCTCATCATTTCGATTCACGTCATGGTATCGGATACAGGCGCGGTGTATTTTGGCCACACTGTTGTCGAAGTTAAGTGGTTACGATGGACACACCGAAGACTGCGTCCAAAATAAGCTCGGTTGAGAATCCTTACTGTTACTGCAAGAAACCAGCTAGGATCTGCGCGGCATGCAAGTCTGCAATGTTGTGTTAGCTTTACCCAAAAGAACCCACATAGGCAAATTACAGTAGATCTGCGAGAGCACCTTCAAATTCAGCTGTACACTTTCCAAAGCTGCATAAGATATCCCCCGTTTGGCATATGGTGCAGCGGAATGTAGTTTGCAGGTCCGCTCGAAATGATGGAACTGTCTAGTGTGACGTGAAATGTAAAATGTACGAACTCGATGCGAAATAGCACACTTCAAACAGAAAAGTAAGGTTATCACCTCACTCGGTAATCAACCATTTTGAACAATGACTCGATTCAACAAATTGTAAGCCTGAGTTAACAAGGTGGTCTCTAGTGCACTTCAGTTTTCTACTCAATATTCTCATCCTGATTGTTTGCAGCTCCAGTCGTTGATTTTATCGCCTGGCAGCAAACTGGATTTCTTACTTTCAACCCAAAAACAGTCGCGTGTCGTTTTGAAATCGGCCCTTTAGTTCTGTTTCCTCGACCCAATCCAAATACAGCGGGTTCTAAAACCTTGTCTGTTGTTGGCACTGACTTCAGCCGATCGTCTTGACTCTAACTCAATCGGAGGACGCCTACTCAAACGAGAACGATTAAACGGCCTCTGGCCAGTCAACAAGGCGGCTTCTTTTTATTTGTCACAGTCAAACACAGGATACGGCTCCAGACTCTCGGGCAAATGGTTTCCTGATTTACAATTCAGACGCCACCCCTGATGGCCCCTGAACGTGCAACGAAAACCACACTGATTTTTCCGTCTCACAGTTAGGGCGAATGGCTGGCTCTCCACCTTGCCTCCAGGCCTGCAGTCACTAGCCTCAGCGCTAACGGGCTTGGACGGCCCTGTATCCCAGATCTGGTCGACTTCCACTGTCGCGTGACTGATCGCGCCGAAACAAAGCGTTTTGCAGTTTTGAAATCAGCTTATAGTATCCCCTCCCAGAGTATGCATAGGATTGCGGTGATTATGGCCACGACAGTGTAGTACAAAGGAGAATCGCATTCAATCGGTTATCCCTGGTATAACTCGATTTCCGTTCTTTTTTATGAACTAAAACATTCCCACTTGGACCGTAAGCAAAACTCGGCTGCTTCACGGAGCGGTCTCATCCCATTGGCTGATTGGGTCTGTTTTCATATACAGTTTAATGGAAATAGTTCCGCTAAGACAAAAAATAATTAACATTAGTTGTAGTAGTAGTTTCGTTCCATTGCTATTAACAGGTGTGGTCGACTTGACCTCGTTCGGTTTCGTCAAGTGCTGACGATTGATCGCCCAATGTCTTCGTACATCGAACGACGTGCTGACCCTGTTGCGTTGCCTAGTTGGACTGATCTATACACTACGCTGAAGCACAAGACGTAAGAACTAGGCTTCGCACGACAGCACCGGGACACTAAGCCTGCGGTGTAGCAGGACACGAACACACACTGAGGTTGGAGACAATAATTCGGGCTCGAGCCTCCAATCCTCGTAGTGGCACAACGAAACGGAACGGACCAGCTGTCCTCTTGGGTGAGCAGTCACACAGAAGAAAAGAACGCGGAATTCGAACGGCTAATCCACCAATAAAAGTGAGCTCAATCATTTATGCAGTTTCGTGGGGTGGCCTTAGACGATACGTGAAGAGGACAGCCAGAGGGCGAGTTTTGATTAATCTTTTTGCGGCCACAAGAATTTTCAACCGTCCAAAATTTAAAATAACGTCAGTTTCAAAATACTCGGAAAATTGTAGGTTGTTTTGGAAAAATAACAGATTTAAAATCTGCAGCACCAAAACCCCTAGGGTGGTCACCGATCAAGACAGACCCCAGTGGTTGGTTTAACTCAATTCAACTCAGTATTTCAGTTTTCTTAACCATTAACCACGCGCTAACATCTTCAACACACGAACGATACTAACCGTGAAATTCAGCCACATCGCTCAAGTATCTCGAGGACTCCAGGCTCGTGATCTGACTGGACCTTTTCAGAACAGTTCAATGTTTGTTTTTATACCTTTCCGCCACGCACTGACTGGCTAACTTGGCCCATCTTCAAACCATTACCTACCTCGGAGAAAAGCGCACAATGAGGAAGTTGATCTACAGATATGAGCGACCCATCTCTCAACCGTCTTAAACTATCGAAATTCAGTGTCTGTTTCATCGAATCAACTGCGACTTAATAACTTTTGTCCCACCTCTGAATCTCCTACCACATTTGAGGGATTATATGAAGATATCGATGTTCGAACGCGCGCGGTCTTCAAATATTTTTTGCTCTACATCGGTCATATTTCCAAACCGAATTGCAGGACCGACCTGAATGGCGATGCGAATGAGCGGATCCTGTGCGACGCAAGAGATATCCGAAACTGACAAACGCCGATTTCACCTGTAAACGCTAGTCCATTTCATCCGATAGCTTAGTTCATTAGAGCGCCGTACTTGCTTCCTTATTCACGTATGGATGACGTCTTCGATAGGAAAATGTGAATTATCGTCTTACTCCACCACCTGCTATTAGCTACGCGACGGAAGGATAGGGACACCATTCCTTAGATTCTCACGTGTTGTTGAAAAATGATGAGTTGTTTAATTTTCGTTTCACGGTATTAACTAGCGAGGAAAGCTTGTTGAAGAAGTGATTTATGATACAGAAAAACCGTCCACACCAGCACTGAAAACACGGAAGCAATCCACAGCCGCTTCATCATCCTTCTTATGAATTACCCGCAATGCATAAGTTAGCGCGCCCTTCGACTAACTGCGTTACGTTTTCTCTCGCTTAATATCATCTTAGCAACACCATAGGATCACGTCGCTCGTACTCGCCGAGTCTTAGTATTGATTTGCAGAACCGAAATGCGCTGTTTGTGCTGCCGTTAAGCTGTGAATAATCTCTGGAACTACATTAGTCTAGACTAAGAAACGAAAAGACAATGGCTGGAAAACTGGTTTTAGTCGGACTTCTTTCATGATGGTAGCGATCAGGTTGATGAGCACTAATAGTTCATCGCTGTTTATGAAAGTTTAGGATCAACTGAGAATCCTCATATCATGTATTCAACTTGACCCCTAGAAGTCTATTACACTCGTTCGAACTCCAAATAACAAATCAGCATATGTCAAGAAGCGTTTTCGTTAGACAGCCTCCATGCCCACTACGCTGAAGATGACTGTGAAGACTGCCCTTACATGGTTTGTGCAAATGTCTCAGCATGAGTGGGAGCGGGCATCTCAGGCTCCAAGTTGGTTACTCTCCCTGAACATCTCTCGAAAGGCTCGGATAGTCTTCGCTGACGAAGTCATACGCACTGCCTGTGGCGGAATACAAAGAGGAATGTTCGGTGCTTTCTATCGAGTTGATTGTTCTTTGATGCTCATTCTGAGGAATGACTAAATCCTGATTCCAAATCGATCACGAATGGCTTACGAAATATACAGCTACATGCTCACGGGAATCTGCGGTGAAGGGGTGTACTATACACAGTGTGTCTACTTCCATCCAAAGAATGCAAGGATTAGGCAATCAGTCACAATTTCCCAGTGGGTTATGTGACCCTCAGATCATCCTAGGACTCTGCAGGTTAAGTTGCTTAGTCAAAGGCTCGGGCAGGATACCCTAAGTCAATTCAAGATAATAACCGCCGACTTCACTTTTTATCGGAGATTATAATGCGATTGTCTACGATCCGAGCGAGCACCGGGAGCAGACCAAACAAGCCCTGAACTAAGCGGTAACCGCCACGCAGGAATTCAGGACATGTAAACCTCAAAACGATGGATATCCTCGACTTCAGCTGGTCTGTTGGGTCGTCGCAGATCTGCCCCCGGATTCAACATACAATGAGACTTGCAAATCCCTGACCAAGAGCCTGAGAAACGCCCACTAGCAGTGGTGGATAAGGAAATGTAGGGAAATGAGAGAGAGCGGTTATTGGAGATAGTCACAAAATTTATCAACTAATTAGGAACATTGGTCCATGGAAGACAAGCGTAAGCGAGATGATTAAGGAGTACGACGGTACGCTGATCAACTCTCAAGACCGTCGACTGGCGCGTTGGGCACAACTCCTTAGGGAACCGTTTAGTTGGATCACGGCCAGTGTGCGTTTCACTTATGCTTGCACGTGAGCCTGTGGAGATGAATGACAGTCTTTCATCCGCAATGGCGACCAAGGGAATAGGTTTTCTGAAAAGGCATAAAACACCTGGGTCAGACGGACTGCCGTCGTCCGTCTTCACGGATAATGGTGCAGTGCTAACATAGTAATTAGTAAAACTCCTGGGAGCAATATGGGAAAGGGAAGAGATTTCTAGGGACTGGTGTGGATCGGTAATTGTGCCGTATAAAGGAGGGGGGATGGATCGTCGTGTGAATTTGTAAATATTACATCCAAACTGTTTGCGGGTCCACTATTCACCGCCGACTGGCTGGTGGATTCCCTGGCGCTGTCTCTATCTGAGGGTTTGGCACGGGAATTCATTTCACTCATTCAACCTCCCTACGTTAACAACGGAATCCAAGTTTGTGCTTACCGCGATTTTGCATCAGAATTCATCATGAGAATGGCGTTCGTCAGGGGTGCCCGCTTTTTACCTTCTCTCTTTAAGTTTGCCATTGAGTTGGTTATGGAGATAGCTCTATCCTCATGTGAGAATAGTTGCATTGATATTTGCTCAAACAGGAATCCGTTTGAATTAGACTGTGCGGACGACACTGTGCTGTTGAATGAAGACTCAGGTAAGTTACAAGCTTTTCTCCATCACCTGAACGCTCCTGTATGTTTGGGATGCGTATCATACATTTGAAGTGTGAAATGCTGTTCCAGGACTGGATTGGCTCAAAGCCAAACCTTGTCCTTGCAGGAGAGCAAACTGCACGAGGTGAGCAGATTTAGTTACCTGAGTAGTTGTATCTCATCTGGTGGTTATATATCAAAAGAAGTGTCTTCACCATACAGAAGGCCCCATTGGCGTCGGCGTGACATCCGATTATTCATCAAAGGTCCAGTACACACGGCACCAGTGGGGTCGGTATTGCTCTGCGGCTCCGAAACATGGACGTCGAGACGAGGAGATATGGGAAGACTTTCGGTGTTTGAACATCGTTATCTTCGCAGTGTTGATAGAATATGGTGAAAGTATTTTGTGCATAATTAGGTTAGGCGTAAGATACTGGATCGTAGGATCCAGTCCTTAGAAAAAGAGACTGAATCGGAATAGGATGAGGTGGTTGGGACATGTTTTGCGCATACCCACAAAACGACTGCCTCGTTGCAAGCTATTCTCCAATGTAGATAATGGTCGGGAGGTGGTTCCAGACGGACAGTCGATGTCATGGAAAGAATGAATGAAAGCTTTAGCCAGTGGACTGGCTCGTGTAGGTGCAGTTAGACTTTCGAGTTGGAGTACACGAGAGCCCCCGAAACGACGGTTGGAGACAATAGATGATATGGTTCAGCGCCGCAGTAAGTAGCGTTCTTGCATTCGAAACCGTTCTTCTGTATAGTTCTTCAGTTTACTATTTTGCGCTCGATTTCACACTGTTCTCATTTTTTCCTGATTGGGTAGATGGTGCTGAGGTAGCAGCCACAACCAGAGCACGTCGATACAAGACTAATGGTTATAAAAGCTGAACTGAACTGAGCTTGATCTGGCCAAACAGGTGATGTCAATATTACAGAGGAACCATGGATTCCGGCGGGCAGCCGATGACGTAGAGAAGGAGGATCGAAGGATTGGGGCGTATGGTGAACCTCGCATATTGCTTCTTTTTCGTTCATTGCTTTCGTCTTTCGTCATGTTTCCCGTGATACATGAGTTGTACACAGACCTATGCAAAATATATCTCTAGTTCCAAACGGTTGCAGTCACATGCGGCTTCACCTCAATCCGTTTAAAGGCCTAGTAAATATATCATGGAAGCAACTACCTCATTTATACACCTAATCGGTAAATGGGAAAGGAACACCAGTTGCATGTGATTCCCTTAGATAATCCTCTGCTTTTGACTTCGTTCCATTATCTTGGCTATTACACAAATTAAAGATATTCAAATATCTACAGCAGTTACAGGCATGGCGAATCGACTGTTATTGAAAGAGCACAAATCATCATGATAGGCAAGATATCCTCCAAGTTCCTATTCAAAACACTGGGATACTTAAGGGTGCCGTCCATTACCTACGTATTTTTTAACCCATATCTTTGATTTTACTTACATACCACCGACTCAGGTTTTAAAATATGGGGATGACGTTATGCTATGCCAATCTACTTGTGGCAACGTTGATTTAGACAGACTTCGAGGAAATCGACTATACGCTGAACTCTTTTTCACTAACTCTGATCCTAAGCTGAACCCATCCAAGTCTTCGCAGTGCAGTTTACTCCTTCTCGACAGAATAACTGTAAATAACAGATTATTGGGATTGACTCTATCTAATATATAGTAGGTAATATAGGCAGCAACACAAATCGACCTTTACATATTCGGTTGTATTGCTGTACTACGATAGCCGTCCTTCCACATTCGCAAACTCAGACAGATTCAGACTTCACAGTTTGCCATCCTCAGATATGTTCATCGATCCATTACCATGCCGGTGTAACATTCCTTGGCTTACCAAAGCAAGATTTCAAAATCAAACGTCGTGGCTTCAATAATATCAATGGTTCCTTCTAGTCTTCGAGGGAAGCTGAGTGTAATGCTTATTAGCAATCACATTGAATTTTGTCACCTTGGGCAGCACCCAGTCACCTTACTCCAACATGCCCATCATTCACACCAAGAAACTCACTCAAATTTTCGGTTCACTTCTTAAACCATTGACCCTCGTAAAAACTCTGCTGCTTTATATATGGGTGGCACAGTAAATTCTGAAGACCGAAACGCACTCCAACTATGGTGCGTATCGTTGTTTTCCTTCGAGTTCCACGCACTCGAGTTGGTGATTTTTAAGGTAACCTTTCATTTCATTTCTTTACATCTAGTGATGTTGGGCGAACAGTTTTTGGCGGGAATTTAAGCTCGTATGCCTACGAGAGTCATTCAAATAAAAACGTAAATACAAATGACCCCTCAATGTCTCAAAATTTGAGTAAATGACCACCCTTCTATTGTTTTGACGAACCTTCGATGCATGTATGTATGAACCACCCGCCACGTCCCTAAGTTGCAAATAGGGGGAAGACTGCTATATCGATGGTTAACCGTGAATACGGTGTGGTCATACTTATCGGGCAAGCGGGCCCAAACAACCAGCGCGAGTGCCTAGGACACGGCGAACGTGACTAATCGTTTGATAAGGCCACAGCCTATTATCGCCTTTTGAGACAGTATAAATGAGAATAGACTAATGAGCCGAATTTGTGAAACCTCAAGGATGCACTGGAGCTCTGATTTGAAATCATCCAAAAGAAAATAAACTTTGCGAGGGTCATCTAATGGTGTGTTTCGCTTTGTTACCATACCGATCAGGTCTTCCGATCAAAGACTGAGTATGACCCCCTAAGGCAAATCCCTACTTCTGTTTTGGCATTTGAACAGAATAACGCCGATAGGAGCCATGAGGTCGCTGGACAAGCAAGGATATAATGAAGAAATCTGGAACAGCTGTAAGTAGTGATACTTCAAAAAATCATTTTTTTCCACTAGTATCGCTTGTTTTTGTTCTCCCCTAGACTCCGACGTCGCTAGATTCGCGAAGCTCTGTTATTAGGTATTGGATGACTTAAGTTAAACGAGACTCATACTGATAATCTTTTGATTTTTTTCGGGGATCTACCGCACAACGCAAATTGCTCGGCAGATTGATACAACTAAAATAAGGAGCAGAATTGGCAATCAGATAAAACATTACTGCCGAGGATCTCAGCAGGCCACTAGTATTCGGCCATTTAACACGTTCAAAGTGAATCTCTCGATAAACAAACAGGGAGTTCACCGCAACTTACAGGACAAACTGAACTGATTGAGATTCAGCCACGTCCTGAACTGACCTAGTAGGACAAAAACGACATATACCAAGGGAACCTATCATTAAATATGTGTAACACCAACGTACTAACACTAATTCATCTAGACTCCACGCTCCCTTTTCTATGGCATGCTTAAAGCTCGAGTTTAGTGAAAAAGACGTCTCATAGCCACTAGGGCACACTACACAAGGGAGAGAGATCAGCAAAATTGACCTTGAAACTTGGAGTGGTATAGAATCACATAAGGTCTAGTTAGGTCCGGTGAGGGAACGAGCCGGCAATAAGTTGTGCCTACCACCAAAATGACAGGCGGATTTGGGATTCGAACCTCTGACCCTTTCGGTGACAGACGCTTAAGTCATTTGAGATCGATATTCGTTTACCCACACTAGGTAAACGCCTAGCGGTTGTTTTCCGTTCATATTCAATTGATGTCGTAATTGCAGTTGCGAAATGACAAAAAAAGGAGAAGGACAACAAATGCAAAAAGCAAAGAGCGGCTGAACAGCATCGAGCCATTTAAACGATGCTAAAAACTGCTCGTACTCACACGAAAGAGCGCCAAAGAGATGCGCGTAATTTTTTCACGTTCCGCTTCACGCATTATATCGGAGACTGTGGAAAGCAGATTGGGGCTACGGCACATTAATGCAGAGAGATCTGCATCAAAGCTCATGCACCACAAACAAAAAATAAGCTGATATTGAAGTTGGCGACTCGTGTTTTTCTCTCCCAAGACATCTACAATACTGTAACAGAGGAAGAGAACGTAAACAAATAAAGAATACAGTGAGTAATTTCAATGCACCAAAACGGAAAGGCAAATATCTGGCTAGTGGAAATTGCTAGTTATTGGCAAAAATAACTACCACAGTCAATGCCAAATTACAAACATGCAGCAGATATGGAGGAGACCAGTGTGCGCATGTCCACGGTGATCGTGGAGTTGATATTCGATAAACGATTGAGAGCTTGCATAGGCGTTCATCTAATGATCGTTCGTTCTGGGCCCGCGTCCTAGGTTTGGCGAGGTGGCTAACCTTTGTTCGTGACTAAAAAAGGTTGAAATACGTGTAAAGTGCTTCCATGGTTTTTTAATGGTGAGTTGGGGTCTGATGCTGTGTGGTAAATCTTACATACATATGACTTATATATACATACATATCTTTACTTCCTTTTCTTAATGAAATAACAGTGCACTATTTTCAGAAAGAGGGTCGCGACCAACAGACGGCTGCTAGGTGGGAAAGCTGATCGGCATTGGGAGATTTGGAACCTGCGACCTTTATGTTCTCGAAAGTAACCATGATCTTAGCAGTTCGTGAAGGAAAATCTCAAACACGAACTTAACTATGTTCAAGCTCTCGAGGTAGCAATATTACTATTTACCTCTAAGTGGTTACAGGAAAAAGTGCGTATAGGAGCAGTCTCCGATTAGTATTGGGGAAGCCGGAGCTTAAATTATCAAACGACCCAACGAGGGCTAAACTGAGTGGTCAATGCATTAGGATAGGCGATATCACCGACGAACATCGAGTCGGAAAAAAGACTTTTTTGTGAAGAGTTGGTCTCCGTCGTTAATCGACCCATGCAAAACATAGTGGGAGCAGCCGGTCTAAATACGTTGAGATGAAACGGAGACATGAAGAACCCATGCCACAACACTCCGTAGACCATGAATGATGATGAAAACTAACCAAATGCCCAAAAGCGACCTGAGGGATGATGGTAAAACTATTTGAAGAACGGCACACATCGCAGATAATGCACTCTTAAGAAAGAAAAAAACTTCAAACTGCAGCAATGGTCATGGATATGAGACTCGCGAAGGTCAAACAATAGGCTAAACGATGAATTCAAAAAGTCTGGTCTTGCTCTAGCAACGATCAGTGCGTGAGAATATGACTGATGTGTTCACAAACGACAAGAAACTCATCCCTCTTTCATGAGATTGCTAATCATATATTACAAAACCCGCGGGCACTTAAGGACGTTCGCAGATTTGGCACTAATTGGAGCTGTCGTTGCGCAAGATCTTAAAAAGGAGGGGAGCAAATGATCTTTTCACGAGAGTCACAACCAGTCAGAACACCAAACCTTCGGGAAAACGTGAGTTCCCCTAACAATCTTTATTATATTATTTTCGCACAGAATTGGCGAAATGAAAACGCGGATCAACATTCAACAGTGCAGTTTTGATTGATTAAAGTACGGTAATTGTACCGTACTTTTGCACCAAATCACATTGCCTTTCAGTCCGACTCACAGTACAAACAAACTAAAGTGTTTTTATATTATTGACGAGTGGTTACTAGCTGTCGTCCGCGGTCGATACATCCCTGAAGCTTTTCTTGCTGTTTTCAAGCAACCTAGTGAGAGACTTCGTTCCAAGCTTCGCCTATTCGTTTAGTGCACCAACCGACAGCAGAGCCTTTGTGCAGTTACACATGGTTTGTTTCCTTCGCCAGTGTGCCGCGCCTGAGAGAGGCAGTGAGAACGAATGACTTAAAAGAAACATAAAAAGTTTTTAAATCAGCTAGGACAAAACGACTTCGGAAGTTTCAGATTTATTCATGATTATAACTCAATGAGGCACTGACGGCACTGCGGTCGCAAGCGAAATCATTGTTGGCATGATGGAAAATGAGGTAGGAGAGAATACAATGAAAAGTGACGTCCACAGAAAAAAACGGACCACGTTAGATTTAGTTCGCAGATGGTATTTTTAAGATCTGAAGAAAACTAACATTCATATGGGTCCGCCGACATGGAGCCTGATCGACTCGGGCGAGAAAAGTTCGCTCACTGAAGAAAATTGATTTCCGTGATGCAAAAACCAAAAGGAACAAGAAATTGGATAGTTAATTCAGAAGATTTTCGAGACAAACTTGGTTGAGTCCTTCGGATATGTTAAGCGAAGGTAGCTGTTTTTTCGTAGTTATCTAGGAATATCAGCTACGGGCGAGGCGAGAGTCGCACTGGCGGTCACCTAGCGATCCGCGTTTCGGAAGCGACTGCAATCGGCTGCATATGATTGACTTTGACGCTTTTGCAACAGCGAGTGCTAACTACATGGGTGAGGAAGCTCGCCGTGTTAAGGACCAGGAGAACTTTTGGTTCCCATAGCGATGTAAGCTGGAGGGGAAGAGAGAAAAAAGGGAGTTTAAGACGGGCCAATTCTGGCACATGTTTCAATGGACGAGGAGTGGAATATCGCCTGGACCGGAATGCTTGGGTTTGTTCAGAGAACCGAGAACTTAGTGTTTTGTTTCTAGGGCAGTTGTGAGGATCCGCGTGTAACAAGTCGAATGGCATTTCGCGTCGAAACTACACTACACTGATAACCGAAACTGGGGACGAGAAAACTGGCTGAAACCAATGTAAGAGTCACACACGTAGGAGGCCTACGCCAGCTTAGTTAGTCCATGCAACTGAGAAACGAAATACCAGAAGTTTGCCTGAGTGAAATAAGAGTAACTCATTGATATAGGTCACAAAACAATCAAAACGACAACAGACATAGCCGACTAAAAATCCTCAAAAAGGTTACGTGCACACTGTCATAGAAAGAAATTTACATACGTTGATATGCCATTGACCTCTGCAAAGCGAGTTCGATATTCGCGAATCCGCAACATCATTTGCAAATTCCTCGCAAGTGTTTGATCATATTCGTTCTTCTATAAACGGGAAATGCCAAAAATCAGTGTTGAACCAGTGATTTTGTTGACTGGATTCTCTTACTACACGTAAATGTTCTGTAAATATCAAAACAACAATGTTAATTAATAAAACAAGCCACTCAGAGTGAAGAGTTCTATAGAGCAGGGTTCCTATGACCTTGTTGCTACCCTATCTCCCTTTAAGGAAGAAATTGGAATAAATACATACAATCAAACTTTACTGTTAGAAACATAAATCGCATTAGAAGGGTATTCCCCGTTGCATTTAGATTTATCCCTTTGATAAACATTCTTGAAAAATGTCTTCTTCATAAATCTCTTTCACTCGCATTTGCCTGTCTCCATTTTGAACCCCTGCTCAATGACAATATCAAACTTTTACCAGAGACGGACAACGCAATCTTTCATATCGGCTGCTCCCCCCCCCCAGAAACACTTTTCGTCTCGAATGGCCATATCTCCACGCACAAACCGAAATCTCTAAGAAGACGCAAGGAGCACTTCTACAAATCTCGTAATAACTCAAGCATGCGGTAAATTTCCAACCTAATAAAAACCGAAATCAAGCGCATCGACACTACATTCGCCAGCCAATTGTTAATTGGTAACAACAATCGATCCTTATGGCAAGACATTCGACTGTTTCGTGGGAAGTAAAAGGAAATATGCGAGAACTTCTGCGGATGTCGACAGCATCGGTCGCGCTTTCATCCATCCTTCTACTTATACCCCGACCATATTTGGTCAGGGTGATGATATGAATGTTACAAGATTTTCGAGGGAAGAAGTGCTCAACCTTCTGCGCATCACTGAAATTACCACAGGGGTTGGTCCTGACAGTCTGTCCTCAGTTCTTTTAAGGCATGGTGCTGTGGTACTCACGAATGCATTCACTTCTCTGATTAACAACTCACCTTTAATCTCGCCTTCCATCCCTAACTGCTGGAGACCAGTCACTGTTATTCCCATCCCCAAATCTATCAGTTCCACTGCTTTGGCAAAACGTTTCGCCCCATTGCCTTAACGTCTTCTGGGCTTAAGCTGACGATGCGTGTTATATCTAAGCACCTCCACTCTGTCATGTATCCCCCTGACGACCCTTTCCAGTTTGCATATAAATCTAACAGATCCACTTTGGACGCTGTCGCCTACCTCATTCACCACATTTGTAAATCCTTAAACGCATCATTGAAATCCATCCTTTGCGCCTTTCTAGACTATTCGTCGGCATTCGATTCGGTCCTACGGTCTCTTCTACTTCAAAAACTGGAAACATTTGGTTGTCCCAGGCCATTATTAGCATGGCTGTCTGATTACTTTACTAAACGAACTCACTGCACACGAGTGGACGGTAAAACTTCAAAACCGTTGATTAACAACTCAGGAGTGCTACAGAATGCTGTCCCTTCACCGTTTCTTTTCTCTACTTACATCAACGACTTAACAACCAGTTCACCCTGTCATCTGTTTAAGGATGCTGATGATATTGCCCTCGCTCAAGCCGTTTCGAACAACGATGATTTTCAATTTCTCCGCACGAGCTGGCCTAACTCTCAACACATCTAAATGTTTCGAATGTCTGTTCTCTCTCTTGGTTAGCCTACCCATCCGAAACGGCTTCCACGGTGAAATATATAGCGGTTATCATTGATAAAAATCTGAAGTGGGCCACTCACATCTCTTCTACCTGTGTAAAGAATCTTCGACGGTTGTCATTTCAAATCAGTAAGCTTCGGCTCTACAGGGTGAAACAAAGCACCATCTCCCGATTTATATACCAATGTGTTTTTCCAACCCTTCTTTACTGTTCTCCTGTTATCTTTCCAGGTTCACTTAAAAAAGAATTTAAAATTCTTCGCCGAAGGCTATCAATCATTACCCGTGTGTCTTTCATAACACTAACTGAGCTGTCCCTAAATCTATGTGGTCAATACTTATCAGCATGTGAGAAATTTGCTAACAGAATTCTTTCAGATCCCACGAATCCTCTGCACCACGATCTTCAAAATGTTGCTCTAATATTTCAACCTGATTCGCTTTTCGTTCCATACCCTCTGGAATCAATATCTGTAGGAACTTCACTGTCCCATTCCGCATTCCGCATTCCTGAGCAACCTGTCATAATGTTCTATGATTATTCCTGGATGAGTTCTTGCATGTTTTTCACGAGAGGAGTGTAATTTTTTTATTTTGTTTTTACCCTCACCTTTTGACTGAAGTGAGATGTTATTTACTGTACACAAAAGTTTATACAATACAATACAATAAAATACAATGCCCTAGTATTCATCTGAGGCTTTGATGTGTATCAATTGGACCCACAATGCTGCGCTAAGAAAATCGCAAATGGTGTAGCCACATAAATTCCCCCTGGTCAAGCAAGTCTGGACCATTTTATTCATATTCATTTTCTGGTATTGACTGTCTAGTTACTCAGTGTCATTCTAAGTTTTCTCGGCATAGGTGCACATCTATAAAGAACCTGCACGCAGCCCCTTTTTGCACGCAAACTAATACTTCATCTTTTTTCGATTCTTTTCTGTCTTTCCTGGCCCCGTTGCAGGATGATAACCTACGTATCATCGCAGGGGACTTTAATCACGCCTCAACACCTCGCCTTTGTGTTTGCTTTGACTGATTTATTAATTCCCCCAACCCGAGGTAACTCCACCCTAGATATAATTAGTACTAATCATCCTGAGCTATTTCATCTTACACTATTTGCTCCAATTCCAACCAGTGATCATTATCTGTTACTATTAAAACCCAAAGTTTATTCCCGGACGGCTTTTCAATCTTCCGACGAGTCTAACCAAATCAAAATACGACAATGTAGTTTTCCTCAGGAAAATATTCTAACTGTTAAAGATCTCTTCCATGAAAGTTCGTGGAGTTCTTTGTATTTCTAAATATTACTGCCAACATTTGTAGATTAGATACTTGTTGTATCCCAGAAACACGTGTCCTCTGTAATGGCGGTATTGCTTCAACCTCACCGAAGAAGTTAAGGAGACGGAAGGAACACTTGTATAAATTAGGGGATTCCCAGAAAGTCAGATTTCTTTCATCATTAATATCAAAGGAAATGAAACCAATCGACTAGTCGTACGCAAGCCAACTCCTGATTAGCTCCAACAGCAGGCGTATCCAGCAAGGAATTCGGCATTTGTGTGGAAAGAAAACGAAGCCAATAAGTCGTACTGCAGATGCAGAAAGAATCAACCAAGCATTTATCCATCAACGGAGTGTCTTTGCAGTTTAACGGTTCTTGGATGAGTGCGCTGCTGCAACACCCTTTTCTAAGAAAGAAGTGTTCAAAATCCACTCGATCAAATTAACCACATGGATGGGCCCTGACGGTATGCACGATGATTCCCTTCAGTTTGCGTACAAACCAAACAGGTCCATTTTGGATGCAGTGGCTTCCCTGGTTCATAACATCAAATCCTTGGATGAATCCGCCAAATCGATGTGCTCTCGACGATATTCCGCATTTTTACTTCTTCGTAAACCTGAATAGTTC
>LUCM01005707.1:0-19906 GCA_008360955.1 Fasciolopsis buskii | reverse complement strand
CACTGCATCCAAAATTGGACCTGTTGGCGTTTGTACGCAAATGTAAGGAATGCTAGTGCATAGCCGGTCAGGGCGATGCCAATGTGGTTTAATTTTATCGAGGTGGATTTTGAACACTTCCTTATCTTAGAAAGGGGTGGTTGCAAGCAGGCACTATTTCAAGAACCGTGAAAGCTGGCGAAAGACACTCCCGTTGTATGGTATAAATGGCTGGTTGATTCTTTTCCTGCGATCTTGCGTACGACTTATTGCTTCTTTGTCTTTGCCACACAATTGCCGAATTCTTGCTTGGATACGCCTGCTGTTGGGCTAATCAGGAGTTGGTTGCGTACACTAGTCGATTGGTTCATTTCCTTGATATTTTAATGATGAAGAGAAATCTGAGCTTTCTGGGAATCCCCTAATTTATACAAGTGTTCCTTTATCCGTCTCCTTAATTCTTCGGTGAGGGTTGAGAGCAATACCGCTCATTCTAAGAGGACACGTGTTTGTGGTGATACAACAAGTATCGTAATCTACAAATGTTGGCAGTGAATATTTAAGAATATACAAGAATTTCTCAGGAACTTATACATGGAAGAGATCTTGTTGAAGCATGTAGATTTTCCTTGAGGTAAAACTACATGTTCGGATTATTTGATTTGGTTAGCTCGTCGGGAAGATTCGAAAAAGCCGTCCGGGGAATAACTTTGGTTTTTAATGAGTAGACAGATAATGATACTGGTTGGATTGGAGCAAAATTAGTGTTAAGATGAATATGAGCTCAGGAGATGATTAGTATCTATAATTCATATCTAGGGTTGAGTACCTCGGGACTCATCAGAGGGGACAATTCTACTATAGTAGATTTCAGTGTTACAAACTAGGCAGAACACAAAGGCGATGGTGTTGAGGCGTGATTAAGGTCCCCTGCGGATGATGACGTGTGGTGACTCTGTGTCTCGAAACGATCAATGTTCTCCTTGCAGATACACCCATCTTTCGCAACGGACCCATATTGTCACAGTGAATAGTTAGACGCTCAAGATGTGAGTGAATAGTCAAGAGATTAAAAGAAGCTCGAATGACTAGAACAGATATCGTTGGTTAGTGTTTTGTTGCGCATCGCAACGATATGGGGTGCCGTGTCTGTGTGCACTCAATGTGTTCTGTGTGCTATAAGTGAGATGGCTCCTTGCGAAACCCGTGATATAGAAAAAGTTGTAGATATTGACCATATCTCGTGCCCTTCATGTAATCATAGAACAAGTTCATTATACCAGAATAAATAGGATCTCGCGCTAAAGTGGCTCCATGTCTTGCTTGACCGTGTGAGTCCATTTGGACAAGTGCGCGATGACGCATTTGATGTCGGTGTGAAGTCTCTGCTTCTCTTTCTGTCTCTTATACACATCTAGATGTGTATAAGAGACAGCTTCCCTGGTTCATAACATCAAATCCTTGGATGAATCCGCCAAATCGATGTGCTCTCGACGATATTCCGCATTTTTACTTCTTCGTAAACCTGAATAGTTCGGCTGCCCAAATCGCATCTTGGCATGGCTATCAGACTAATTCACCAACAGAACTCAGTGCAAAAGACTGGGATGGAAAAACTAACTCGTTGGTGAATAATTCCGAAGTCCGTTAAGGAGCTATCCTTTCTCCTTATTTGTGTGCAACATACATCACCGACCTATATGCTAGTTCCTCCTGACCAATTATTCAAAATGCTGATGACGTTGCTCTCCGTCACTCTGTATCTGGAACTGAAGATTTCCTCAACTTTTCCAAAAATTTATCTCTCATTCATGATCCTTTTCTTTGCTCTGGCTTAAATCTTAGTTTGCCTAAATGCATCGAATGGTTGATTACTTCTCGCTCTGTTTACCCGACTGACCCTTCTTTCAACACAGAACCAATCACTAGAGTAGATTCCGTCAAGTACTCAGGAATTACTATTGATAAAAATTTAAGATGGCTTTCTAACATCTCCAATTGTGTAAAAAATCTTAGAAGACTATCATTTTAGATAAAAAAGAGTGCGACATTCCCAAGTTAAGCAAAACATTATCTCCTATTTGTTTACCGGCCCTCCTCTATTATTCTCCTGTCACTTTTTTGATCTACTAAGGAAAGACTTCAGAATCTTTTGTGGTGATTTTCCAATCACTAGTAGTGTATCTCACATACCATTAAAATAACTCAGCACCAAACGATGTGAGATACACCTAACCGCGTTCGAAAAGTTTGCCCAAATTTTTTTCGGATCCATCCCATCCCTTACACAATGACCTTTCTAAATGCCATTCTCATACCAGGACAAGTCATGCCTTCCGCTCCATATCCTCTAGCATAGATATCTATAAGGACTCAACTGTTCCCTAAGTAGCCCGAATTCGCACCAATTTAGAATAGACCATAACTGATTTTATACTCAATCTCTGGTGAAATTCTAATGTTTATTCTTCGCTACGTTCTTTTTCCAGCGACGTATTCTAATGAGGTGGCTGATGAATCCCTTTTGACTGAAATGTGGACACCTACGTAAGCAAATGTCCAGTGAGATACAATATAATATAACAACGACCCAATGATGGGACTTGAAACCGTCTGCATTTCAGCACGACATCGTCTATCACCGAGGGCAAGACAACAGTGGTTGATGCGCTAGCCCGACGTGTTGTGCTCCCAATTCCGGCCGACTCGATCTGTACCAGCTCCATGCGTCTTTATGTCACCCGGGAGACACTCGCATGCTTCACTTTGTTCGCGCTCGAAACTTTCCGTTTGCTGTTCAACAAGTAAAGGAAATGATATTTTGCTGTCGAATTTGGGCGGAGGTAAAGGCACCACTGGCCACTACTGGAACTTCTCTCCCTAGTTGGCTATTGAATTTGAACCGGGTTTTACTGAAGAATCAGAATCAACGTTCCAGGTACGGTCGGTTAGTTGCTTGATTGCAACCGAAATTACGCTCGAGTACTACTCCCAGACGGTCGTGAGGATTCTGTTTCGTTAGGAAAATCGGCACGATTGTCCTTGATCCAGGTTCTACTTTAGGCTCTCATTCACTCCCATCGGTTTCTGACCACCGTGTTTCCGATAACAACTTAACCGATACTTCCCACAACTCTGATGTTGACAGAAGACAGTCCGTGGAAAGCCTCCTGCAGCAACACTTACGTCCGTATTTTCTGCGGAATCGTGAAGGGTAGTTTTAGCCCAAAGAACTATAGAGATCCGTACCTCCCTCGACGTTTCATGGAACCCAGAACACTGCAAAATCGTACCCTATCTGTATCTCTTATTGGTTCCAGTGCTTGCAACCTACTTCATAACATAACATGACATTAACATGCGAACATTCATCCATTGTTGTCACTAATTATAGACTTGCGTTTGACAATCATTTTCAACTTCTTAATCCATTTCTCATTACCTAGTTCATCAAAGAGCACACAACCAATGCAGCTTATCCATGGAATTTTCAGCAAGTGGGGAAGAATGTTATGAACCATGTATCTAGATTTATCCTTTTGATAAACACTAATGTTTTGACTATTTTCTCTATTTTCAGCTATACGCGCAATTGATTAATCGATTAAAGCATAATCAACAGTTCTGCCTTCTGATTTACTCTGGTGTTTGATTGCCGGTTCATGACGATCAGTAGCCACCGGCTTGTCTGGAACAATACCATTTCTCAGGTTTTGCCCGGTTGTGCAGAGCTGCAGGTGCATTTCAGAGGCAAATAGGCCGAGAGAGACCTTCCTGTAAAAATTTTCAATTTATTTCTTATTGTATCTTGTGGTATAGACCTTTGCGTACATAGATATCGCATTTCAGCCAAAAACGATAGTGAAAAATAAGAAAATAGCTACAGTCATCATCTTGCAAAAATGAGGAAAAAGAAACTCATCGAGGGACGATTTAGTCATTTGATATAGGTTGTTTATGAACGCAGCTGAAACATGATCGCGGTCTGTCAAGATGCGTGCTTAATATGGAAGGAACAATGAAGTTTCTGTAGACATTGATTCTGGAGGGCGTGGAACGAAATCGGATCTTGTTGAAAAAGCAGAACGGCACTGTGAAAGATCATTGTGCAGCGGATGTGTGGGATCTGAAGGTATTTTGTGAACGAACTTTTGACATCCGGATAAGTATTGATCACAGTTTAATGAACAACTCGCTCAGTAATGTTAAATACGTACGGACAGAAAACGACAGAACTGAGCACATAATATTTCTTTCTTAAGGAAACATGCGAAAACAACAAAAGTATAGTAAATGAGTGGAAAACACACTGGTCTATAAGCAGACAGTGCTTCGTTTGCAGCTGATCTTTCGCTATTTCTCGTTCTTTCTTTTTTAATTAGAAACCAGAAATTATTGACGAAAGGTTAACGGCTGTAACAACTGAAAAAATGAAAACTGAGACATCACCATTAGTCGTCGTAGCACAAGTCGATGTCACTGGCGTTACACGTGAGCGATAAATTGGTGCGATTCTTGAACAAACATTGAGTCATCTTAGCTGAACGAGGCAATGGTTGCATTCAGTGGCCAGGCACACTGCCGTGACTTAAAGCTCTCATCCAAAATTTGACGTTACAGAAGTGCTGTAACAAAACTGCAACAGCATCGGAGAGTTCACATGATGTGCAGCATTAACAAAAAAAACGTTCAGCGTTGAACAGCAAGGAAAGTTTCAATGATCTCTGCCTTTTCCCCAAAGTTGCATGTTTCTATAAAAAAAGTGAATAACCAACGGGAACGGGGAGTAGACCTTCACAGGCGGGAAAAGATAAGATGCCACTGCATCCAATACACGGAACACAGCCTAACCTTACAAACGCGCATTTTTCAATCACTCTGATTCGATAGATCACCAGTGTTCACGATTCACTGCCATATCCTTCAGTGTCACCAGCCAGCTAGTTGACGAGTTTTCCAGACTCCAAACCACGAAGACGTCAGACACCTAATTTACCTACGTTCGCCGTACATCTTATAATTCCACCTTGCCACATCATCTACTGACCTCCAAGTGGCTTCTTCCATTCCTTGGGAGGAACACAAAATAGGGCACAATATTATAGACGAGTGTTCACCATATGCAATACGTGACCCTACTAAGTTTCACACGATGAAACAAGGTATTCTAAAAGCCGGCGCCTAGTACTAGATTTCTAACCTCCACATTACTCACCCGGTCATTCCATCCATTCCTAGCCATACTACATAGACATCGGTGGTCGAAAATCTCTAACCGGCGAACATCTCCCACATACACACTCCATGTCTCACAACCGTACATGAGAACTGAGTGCATTGCGGCACGCTACAAACGAAGTTTCAACTTCAATGAAATATCAGGCCGACACCAAAAGAGCTTCCTTCAGTGCAGCATAAGCTACTCGAGCCTTCGATATACGCGTGTTTACCTCCACTGTCGAGCTACCATCGTTCGACAGGCAGCTACCAAGGTAGGTGAAACGGTCTACAATCGTTAGTTCCTCTCCATCCAGTATGAAGTGTGGTACTACTGTCTTTCAGTCCTGCAACAACACTTTGCACTTTGAGGGTGTAAAGCACATGGCCAACCGAGCAACCGATCTCGGCAGTCTGTCTAGTGCGCGTTGTGCATGGTCCGCGGATTCGAACAGACACAAGATGCCATTTGCGTAATCTAGATCACATAGCTTAAATCTATTTCCCAATTCGACCTATACATCCTGGACACCTCTTAAAGCATCTTCCATCAACTAGTCCATGACGAAGTTGGACAGGAATGGAGAGATGGGACACTCTTGTCGCGCGCTGCTAGTCGTTTCGAATGAACTTTATAGTTCACCGTATAACCTCACGCGACCCAGATATGCAAATGCCATACCGACAACAGGTTCACAAACTTCTCCGGCATACCCTTCCGGAAAAGAGCACTGAATAGGGCTGCCGATCCAACGAGTCGAACGCGCTTCAAGTCCATAAAGACTACGGTCGCAGAGCGACGGTGTGTGGCGCGTTTCCAGTAACTGCCGAAGAGTGAATATCTGGTCGATGCAACCTCGACCTGGACCAAATCCGGACTGCTGTTCGCGGATGTTGCTCAAACGACGCAGCATTATGGAAGCTAACATGTTAATAATTATCGGAATTAGACTAATTCCCCAATGATTGCTACAGTCATTCCGTTTGTCCTTCTTGAAGATGGGTACAACCAGTAAATCGCCCCACGATGACGGAATACGTTCCTCGTTCCAAATATCATGAAGCTAGGAGGTAAGGGATTTCATCAGAGCTTCTCCATCCAGTTTGAAGAGAATTGGGGACAGCTCGTCGGAACCGACTGCCTTTTTCTTCTACAGAAGTCGAATATTCGACTGTACTTACAATTCCGTTGGGAGGTCGACAGACACCTCCCAAGGATTCGCAGCTCTAGACTTCGGCCCAAATACGTTAGCGTGCGGCCAGCTAAACTGATCTTCGAAGTGCTCTGCCCAGCGATCCTGTCTTTGTTGTCTAACACGGATGAGTCCCTCATTTCTATCGCACACGACTTCACCAACCAGAGTTTGCCGCCGACCGCTGTCGCATATAAGCTTAGACAGTCTTTGACTGTTACCTGAAGCGGCCGCTACTTCCCACCAGTCCCCACGATAATTCTTAAGGCTTTTTGTCAACTGGCGTTGCATATGTCGACGCATCTCATTTACTTCCTTGCAGTTAGGCAGCTGGCGTTTTTGCTTCATTAGACCGAGCGACTCTTGCGAGATCGACTGCCTTTGACGAAGGCTGGACCCAGAAACACAGGCGAAATCTGCTACCAAATGCATCGCCTGCTTGATTTGACCCCACTGCTCGTCGAAGTTTTTAGTTCCTCGGATATTTCCCGTTCATAACTGTTGCGAACAGCCGAATCACAAAGACGTAAACGCGGCCGGTCCTATCAGTGAGCCTTCTCCTTTTTTCCTTTTTTTAGATTAACACCGATACATCAAACACTTAAACGATATCCCAGACTGTCAAGCCTCTTGAAAACATACAGATCGGTCAACATTTACTGATATTGAATTGTTAAGTCGTGGTTCTCTGTCGTTTCGCCTGCTGTTGTGCGTTTGTTGTGATCGGTGGGTATTGATTCGGAGTCATATACCATCCTGTAGTTGATTTCTGATTCCCTAGAGGAAATCAACTTGCAGAAGACCAGTTCCATCTCTCGCCACCGTCGATATCTTCCCGCGGTTGAGTAATCCGTGAACTCGGATGCCTTTTATTCACAATTAACTCAATCTCAACTATCATTTCCGCATTCTCAGCTAAAGCAAACGCCAGAAAGCGTGTTTGTATGTCTTAATTTTAAGGTCATCGGAATTAGTATTTCACTCCTACCGTAACCAATCATTACTGACCGTAGGTTCATTGGTCTAGAAGAGCCTTGGCCAGTGTCTTACGCCAACTGTTAGGATAACGATTGTCCGCCCAAGTTCGCCAATATGATCACAATGACATAACATCTTCGGCAACACGCATAAACAGGCTTCGGCTGAATGTTTTTGTAAATAGAAACAGATAATCATGACAAATGCCGGAAAAATAACGAAGAACCGCGGCTATCGTGAATCCTACCAATGCGATTATCCGACGTCCCAAAAGCTGACTAAACAACCTAATTTGATCATTGATAAAACATGGCTTTACAGCTAGGTATTTTTTCGAACAGGCCATAAGCAACGGATAGAAAACATCAATGATCACATCCGTTAACTTAAAAACACTGAAATTAGATCAAGAAAATAAACAACTAAGGATCTCATTATAGATAACAGAACATATTACTGGCGGATTATGATCAGTTCAGGAAATATCTCAACTGAAAGACCTTTTTTTCTAAAAACGCATTGCTTCTTAGTATGCCATAATCTAAAAACTACCTTTGCAACCAAGTACCTCGTTGCTGAATGATTCCGTGCTACAATGATGACTTACCGGTACTTTCAGTTGATCGCGAAGCCAATTGAGAAAATACATCAAGTCTTTTTCTTCCATCAGCTGAGAAGACCAACAGGCAAACTTGGCAATTATCCGCGAAGCCTGGAACATGCAAAACGGGTCGCCACGCTGAAAAAAACTGAAGAAATGGGACCACAATGATTCTTTGGAATTCTGAAAGTAATCCCGGAAGATTTCTACTCTGACTTTGTCTTCCTGCAAGTTGGACTGAATGGCTTGTTAATGGTATCATACTTGAAGTAGATCATCCAGCAGGGTAAGAATGTATTGTAACGTTTGTTCCTTGGAGATGCGATTCAGTATGAAGATAAATACGCGCGCAGTCTGCACAGAACAAACAGTTGTAGTGAAATACCGAGCATACCAGTTGAGGATCTTCCTTGATCACATAATCACGGGCTTCGGCGTTGGGTGCATTGTCCAATTTCGTCATAAAGTTGAATTGTTCCTCATTAATAATTTGTCCCCTAGAAACAGTCAGTACTAGTTGTGACGAAACGGATTATACGAACTGCACATAGGACTGCCAATTGACACGAGTTAGGCGGACCTCTGCTGCAGTAGACTGTAGGAAACTGGTGGTTGCGCCGACTGAAGTGACATTTGCTTAGTCCGTAGGTGTTAACTTACTAGAAGTAATATCCTCAATATTTCCTACGCGAGCGTATTCCAGAGACATGGTAGACGAAGATGGGAACTGGAATATGGAGACAATAGGAGTGAAGTCGAAAAGTTATGCAAGATGGCTGATTGGCTAGAAGTGGAACAGACAAGTTTGCAGGACTTCCGCCGAAATATCTTAAACATTTAGCATGCAAAGCATTCGAAATCTTGTTGTTGATGGAAAAAAGCCAATTGATACCGTTTATCTTGTTACAGTATGTTGGTTATTGCCTTCTTAGATGTATCACATGAACGTAATAAAAGGGGTGTGATTCACATCTACGGCCAACTGCATTGAGGTGACACTGATGAACTCTGGGATTGGAAGGGGCACGTAGTGGAATAAGGTTTAGTCAGATCAGCTATTATAATCCACCAAAACTGCACACTTCAAGAGATTGCTTATTTACTTTCACAGTGGCCGGCCTTTGAGGCCACGGGGGACGACTATTTTACAGAACCCATGTGAAAGTACATAAGGAAAATAACGTTTACCGTGGAGCTCTTTAGGGTAAACAATCGCTCCTCAACGTACCTATTCTCCCCGTTTTGTTTTTTTGAGGCAGACGGTAAGCACTAACACCCGACTCGCGACATCTGACCTATTGTGACATTCGGTTCTATATCACTCAAAATCCAGCCTTGTGTGTTTTGGACTCCTAGTGCATTGAATCATAGAAGGTACGACGCATGCCGTTCGACTGCATTTAAGCAGTAGGGATGTAAAAAAACTAATGAATAACTAATGAATAACATGTTGCAAGAGAAACGACTCAAACAATCGAGACGTCGTTAGCCTGATTCAAGGCGAACAAGCCTTTTGCTGCTCAAGAAACCTTTGCTAGTTGGACGCAACAGCGGGTTACCTGATGTTTCTCCTAACGGTGGGTAGTCACCCCCATCACTAGACAGTCAACACTCCGCCTAGGCTGCACGCCCATCATTTCCAAAGGGACCACTCGCTTGTTACAGCGAGTGCTTGAGGCACAGGACGTGGATCGAGAACAAAACGTTGCTGCGTGTTCAAAGTAATGCAGAAAAGCTCATGGACGTCATCAAGGTATTGAAAGACAGATTCAGGGAAGATCACAGTGGACTACGGTTCACTGCCTTGTAAGCCACTGTTAAAACAAAGATTCCGACTGGAGTTCTAAATAAAAACCGCTGCTGCACATCGGGGTGAGTGAAGTATCATTCCCTCAGAAACTACCAATATCCCTCTGCAAGTTTTGGGTGAATGCCGTTTTCACTTTTGTTTCTGTGATGGACATCTGCATACAATACATTTGCACTTAGCGATTGTTCAATATGCGATAAACTGTCACGGAACAGCGGATTTATCTAGGAGTAATATCAGCGGAAGGGCAGGAAATAAAACGAACGTATCGATTAAGCCCACCTATTCACATAGGCTAGAATCAGACTGACATTCCAATGAATTAAAACAAGACCATTGTTCATTCTGTTCCACGCATGCTCACTTTTGCCAGCGTCAATTTTGTCGTCCCATCAGCAAGAACAATCATTCTGTGTCAAGGAGTAGAAAAACTCCCTCAAAATACGTTGTCATCACAGTATAAGTCATCATTCAATCACTCCACAGGTAAGTGATTTGCTAAAACTAGCCTCAGACCCGCAATATTCGACGCATTAATGCAATCAAGACGCGCGGGTCTATGAGCCGATCGTCTCAGGATGTCACTTTTCAAATTCACCAATGAGTGACAGCATATCGGTTACCTTTCACGACAGCACGCCAACCGATCAGCCGTCGACATGTTGTTATCCAATTCAGCTAATGACATTCATTCATTTCATCGGAAAATAAGTAACAACGGCATCCAATCAATTGTCTCCTGTTTATTCTACGGAAGTTGTTCATCTCTGGCTTAATTTGAGTACAGTTCCGCACTTATCGGTGATTGCTTTCCCAAACGGAACTAGATGATCATCGCGGAATAGTTGATCGTGAATAATCCAAAGCTGTATGCATTGGCGAGACGAATTGGCGATGGAAAATTTTGCCAATAACCATAACCGTTCAGCATCAAGCAGCAGGGCAAGCCCCACTGAACGCTACTTTTCTCCCAGAGTCACACGTTGCAACAGAAAAGATGAATATACTGGGTGGGCAGGGAGTGGACTTACCAGCGTGGGAAAAGAAAAAAATGCCGTAGTAACCGACATGCGCGGTAATGCCTAACTGCATAAACACATTTTCCCAATTATTTTGACCCGGTAGGGAACACCACGATAGCCAGTTTGGTTAGCCCTTTGCTATCATATCCTTCAGTGTCTTCGGCTAACTGGTTGAAGGATTTTTAGACACCAATCACGAAGGCGTCAGACAGTTACCTTACCTAAGTTTGCCGTACATCTAATTCTATCCTGCCACGTCAGCCGTTAACCCATACACGGCTTCTTCAACTCCGTGCGAGAAATGAAAAACAGGGTATAGTACGGTCTACGAGTGTTCGCCATACGCGTCACGTGATCTAACCAACGAAGTCTACTAAGCATACGCTGTGGTAAAGCATTCCTTGAGTCAATACTCAACATTAGATGACCAACTTTCATAGTGCCCACTCGGTCACTCCATCCGACCCTAGCGATACTACGCAAGCATCCATGATCAAAAACCGCAAAGTACCGAACACCTTTACCACCCAGACGCCATGTGTCGTACCTATGCAAAAATCCGGAAGAATACACTTGATCTTTCGGCTACAGCGAAATATCAGCTTGGAGTCACAATCCAGTCCAGCGTAAGCCGCTCCACTCGCGACTATACAGGTCCTCACCCCTAATACCGCACTACCGTCCGCAGTCAAGCAGCTGCCGAGGCACATGAAACAATCGAGTGGTTTGTTCCTCCCAAATAAGCATCAAAAGCGGAACTACTGACGTTCAATTGTATAACAGCATTTTACACTTTGGAAATGCAAAGCATATGCCGACTAGAGCTACAGTATTCTCCATTTCCTTGTCCAGGAGTGGCGAAACATGATAGTCATATTGAACACCGTTCGTCGTTTCGAATGGTTTTGATAGTTCACCGTATACCCTCAAGCGACCAATGCTCTAAGGCTAGCAAACTTCTCTATAATACACTTCCGATGAAGGCGACTGAATAGCGCTGACAGGTCGACTGAGTAGAGAGTAACCATGATTGTCCGAGGACGGTCTGCCTGTGTGTGGCACACTTCAAACAGCCGATGAAGGGTAAAAATCTGGTCCATGCGACCTCCACCTGGGCGAAATCAGGTTCGCCATTCACGAATGCTGCTGTTGCTAGTCGGTACCAGACAGTGAGGCATTATCGATTTCAAAACCTTGATAACTATTAGAATTAAATTGATTCGGTGACGTCAGTTACAGTCACTGCGTGCGCCCTTCTTGGAGATGGGTACAATCAAGAGCTCACTTCATGATAAAGGCATACGCTTCTTGTCACGGAACAAAGAGGTGTCTTTATGAAGGCATTTTAACCTTATGAAAAAACTCAGCGGATGTTCATCAGAAGCGGCTAATTTCCGACACTTCAATGGTTGGATGTTCGACCTCATTTCCAATTCCGTTGGAAGATCAAGCGACACTTCCCAAAGATTCAAAGGTGCTGACATCGAAGTATCTGCATTAGTGGGCGGTTAGCTAAATTACTTCCTGACGTGTTCAACTCAGTGGTCAAGCCCCCGCTGCCTGCTAAGAACGCTCTTTGTTTCTATCGTGCATCAAGCCACTAAACGAATTTCATCGCCTACCGGTGTAGGATGTAAGCTTAAACAGTCTTTGACTGTTGCCTGAAGCAGCTACTATCCCCGATTCTTCGGCTACCTCAGCCCCCAGTTGTAAGACCCCTCTTAAGGCTTTCCATCACTTAACTTTGTAGATGTCAAGGAAATACAGCTGAAAGAGATTGAAGCCGTTACTGACGGTCACAAAGAGATAACGAACACACTATTTCCTCCCCGAAACGTTGATATCTTTAGGATTGTACTATAAAAATTTCTCCGAAATCCTTGCTCCGTGACACTGACCTCCTCGACGGAATGTGACTGGAGTCGGTGTTTGATGGTCTGGTATTTGTTTATCAAGTACTAACATCGATTTTAAGTCGTGGGCATTTCAGACTGATTGTGATCCTGCTTAGATTGCTCATCCTAGTTTGTCCATCACACTATTCGACAAGACAAGAAGGAATGGATATAAGAGAGGACACTCCCGTTATCCGGAACGGCTAAGGACGCCCGTTTAAAAGGACACCCGGATTTTCGAGAGGTCCAATAAAAAGTCACTCATCAAGCAAGGAAAAATGAAAACAATTACTGGCATGTGACTGCGGAGAACATGGAAGCCACACTTAAATGTAGTGACATCTCAAAAACTTCCCTGTCTTATTCACAATGCATCTGAGAAGCTGAAGTCAATAGAGCCACCTCTTCGGGACGCTATCGGGCTATTCATCTCGGATCAGTGAACGATGCGAAGATGGATCGAGCACTTTGGCAATCTACTGAACCACCTCAAGGTAGGCTTGACAAACCAAATCTACATTTACTTATGGCACGAGACCAGTGAAAGGGACATGTCCCACAGTCACTAGGGCACACTACACAAGAGGGAGAGATAAGCAACATTGACCTGGAAACTTGAAGTGGCATAGAATCCCATAAGGCCTCGTTAGGTCCGGTATGGGAACAAGCCGACAACAAGTTTCCGTCCACCACAAGTGACTGGAGGATTTCGGATTCGAACCTCTGAACCTTTCGGTGACGGACAATTAATTCAGTCGACCGACTCTGATTACGACAACGGGGAAAACAGCGACGCACTATTAGCACTCCAACCCAAGATGGCATTTCTGCTGTCACAAACGGACCAAAAAACGAAAAGCGAGGGAGAACACAGCATGAGATCAGAGTGGCATAACTCATATTTCCCGACAATCACCGAGTCTCTGTGCTCTGTTCAATTTGGGAGAACGAAGTCCTCAAAAAAACTGGAGCAACTCAACGTTGGACTCCGGAAGAGGTTCATAGGACAGAGCATGATGACTAACGCGGAATCAGCCTAATTGACGTGGCTATAGGGATGTTCACCGTGCCCCTCTGCGTTGCTTCTCAACGGCGAATTATGTACATATTCGCGCCCGTTAAGAAGGCTATCACGAAAGAACATGCATGGACCAGATATTTTCTCTCACCTGAGTATCAAAACAATTGTAAGTCTCACCAACCGATGTCAGCCTGTTTCTTTGATTTTCGCGCAGCATCCACCTTAGTTCATTGATAAGCCTTATAGATTATTCAGCAAGAAAATAATATTCTGGAAAAACTAGTCAGTCTCAGGAGGCCGTTCTATTCAAATACGCGTGCGGGAATATTCGTTTGCAAGGAAGAATAGGGCGAATTTTGCGTCAACTTCGGTGTTCAACATGACTGTCCAGTGTCACCCTATTTAATTCCCCAGCGCTGCCGGCTGCAGTAATTTGATTATGCATTACGGCGCTGACGAGAGATTATTACCTAGCGTATCCCGTAACCTATTCGGAATGATGTGGTCACCTTGGAGATCAGCTGACAACGTGAACCAGTAGAGACTGAAGAAAGTTAGAGCGCTTAGGTCCGATATCGAACTGCTGCCACTGTCATTGAAATCAGAAGTACGTGACAATCCGAACAGTTGTGGTCGTAGAGCGACGGTGTGTGGCGCGTTTCCAGTAACTGCCGAAGAGTGAATATCTGGTCGATGCAACCTCGACCTGGGCCAAATCCGGACTGCTGTTCGCGGATGTTGCTCAAACGACGCAGCATTATGGAAGCTAACATGTTAATAATTATCGGAATTAGACTAATTCCCCAATGATTGCTACAGTCATTCCGTTTGTCCTTCTTGAAGATGGGTACAACCAGTAAATCGCCCCACGATGACGGAATACGTTCCTCGTTCCAAATATCATGAAGCTAGGAGGTAAGGGATTTCATCAGAGCTTCTCCATCCAGTTTGAAGAGAATTGGGGACAGCTCGTCGGAACCGACTGCCTTTTTCTTCTACAGAAGTCGAATATTCGACTGTACTTACAATTCCGTTGGGAGGTCGACAGACACCTCCCAAGGATTCGCAGCTCTAGACTTCGGCCCAAATACGTTAGCGTGCGGCCAGCTAAACTGATCTTCGAAGTGCTCTGCCCAGCGATCCTGTCTTTGTTGTCTAACACGGATGAGTCCCTCATTTCTATCGCACACGACTTCACCAACCAGAGTTTGCCGCCGACCGCTGTCGCATATAAGCTTAGACAGTCATTGACTGTTACCTGAAGCGGCCGCTACTTCCCACCAGTCCCAACGATAATTCTTAAGGCTTATCGTCAATGCAGTGAGCAGCGCGGCCCTGACTATCATACGCGACGACCGATGCAGTATGGAGTTATTTGTAGCCGTGTAACTCATGGGGAATAATGGACGGGTACTGCTAGCGAGTCCAGCCGCTAAGCTGAAGAACGAATAGGGTTCTCAACCAAATCCTTTGGTTCTGACAAGAATCAGATCACAATGCAACCGGGGTATAGCTGAGTGGGCGCCCATCTACTTGGATCAATTAGTCTTCCACTCGTTTTTACGACTAAGCTGCTAACTCAGATCAACCCCCAACTTGGAGGACCAGGAGACTACTTCGTCAGGCCTCTAGCCATTGACCTTCCAGGCATGATTGGATCTTCGGCTTGAGATAAGCCATCCTGTATAGCTCGTTGGGTCACGAAGGCACGCAAGGTGTCACACCGCGTCAAGGTGCAGGCTCGTTGTGTCATCTAACCGACCACCACAAAGAGTGAGTGCAGGTGCAGGCTCTTGTCAGCCGTGAAGAATCATCTTGACTTCTGAAGATGCGGAGCACCTACGGTACCCCGATATCTCAATCAACAAGGGGTCCAACGCGCGTTGAATTGCTTGTGCATCGTCACTTAGCAAGACGATATCATCGGCATACTCTAAGTCGAAATCTCTGTTCCGTGGGAGAAGTTCAACTCCGTCGTTTAAAAGGGCAGACAATGCGTTCTGTAGAACAGTCTCTATGGCAAAATTAAAAAAATGGGGATATAAGGCAGCTTTGCCTTACTCCACTGGAGACGACGAAGGATGGAAAGAGCTGGTCATAAGCCCTAACCCGAACCGACGTAACGACGGTACAGCTCATTGAGAAATAAGGTAAAGCAGAGAGAGAGGCAAACGGGGAAGCAAAAATCTACGCTTTCTCGTGTGATTCACCAACAAGATCACCAGAGGAAGTACATGTAGGATGGAAACTGGAAACAGAAATTACGGAAGACGGCTTTCGCAAGGGACAAAAATGCTCGGCTACCGAAGGCGGATGAACACGCATCCCGTTTTGCGGCGGTTGAAGTGCTCTGTAGCCCATTGTATGGTTGTCCAACACTTGTTTTTAACTTGTATGAAGCGGTGGCGGGAGTGGGCGAGCGGCAAAATGTTGAGTGCTTCAAGCGTCCAGCACGATCGTATGCATGACCAAACCACTCGGGGGATTCGGGTTTGCCTGATTTGGAAAAGTGTGGAATAAAAAGATTTATGCTTTGAAGAGCAATGTCACTGTTGGAAACGGATTTGGAAATGTCCGAAGTAAAACAACAGTCATTCCAAGGGCATTGAGCTAACAAGTTCCCGAAACCGTCCCAGTCGGATGAATAGTAGCAACAAAATGTGGGGAGTTGTGGTTGGTCCAGTTGACGGATGATTTAATAACAATGGTCCAATGAGCCCAGAGGGTTAAGAATAGAGATTTCTATGCACAGTGAAGGGTTTGGAGTGAGGATAAGATCAAATGTATTAACAAAGTCGCCAGTTTGACCGGGTGTATGTTTGGGGAAGTCAACCAGTTGAGATAGATTGTTGACCATAGAAAATTGTCCAGCTTCGCGCCCCATGACCAAAGTGTCAGAGGACTCGCGGTTGTTAACGTCTAAATTCAAGGTAGTAACGTGACCTCTGGGGGTTTGTTATAAGCAAACTTGAAGATGGTAAATCAAAAATGGAAGAGTCGGCACTGGTAAAGGAAAGATGATCAACACAGAAGTAGTAACCGAAGAAAGGGAATCTGAGTTTCAGCTACATAAGTTGAAATTCGTGATAGGAAAAGTCAAGATTTTGTGCCCGGGAATCGGAAGCTGATTGATAAACAAGAGCACAAACCTGCTATGGAATGAGAGGGGAAAGACAATTGAGAAATTGAAAGTGTGTGATATCTGATGAAGGGGGGATTTGAGTTTCGGTCAAAAATAGAGCAACACAAGAATAAAGAAAGTGGAGGACAGAATCAATGTTGCAGTTTAGTCCGCGAATGTTGGTGAGAATAATGAGAACTTGTTGAATTTTGCCTGAGCGCGAGGAATAATTGCATGCAATGGTAAGTTGCCATGGCTAATTAGAGAGAGGGCCGGCAACCATGATCCTGAGACTTGAAGTGGCGAACCACATAAGGCCTCAATAGATCGGGCGTAGTGGTGATCCAGGTGACAGCAGAGCCGTCTACCACCGGAAGTATTTCAACTGAAACATACTGCATGTAACTACAAGCAGTGCAATCAGTGTGAACATAATCCTGTGTTAGCTTTTTCATGATAAACAAAGGATAAAATTTGATAACCATAACTTCGGTTAGGTGAAGTGCAACTGCAAACTCAAAGCAATAAGGGGGGCAATACGAACTCAATTGTTATCACCGGTTTGCTTGATTTCTAGCGCATTTGGCATGGCCGCATCTCGCACGAAGCCCGTGTAATTTGTTCTTCGTGTTAGTAGACAGAGAAAGCATCACGTGCCAACTTCTCCATTTGGAACTTGTGAAGGGTCGCCTAAGAATGAGGCGGTCACCATAATGCGTCCAAGTATTCGTAAAGACAGCGAATAAAACAAGTGTCGTCCTTTTCTTCCAAAACTTCTGTCCGAAAGGCATCCCATTAACTGGTCACTCAAGATGACAGAATAAACCAAAGGGGAGCAAGTAAAATGGAGCTTCTCCAGTGTCAAGAAATGGCCTTACATGCGGCCACTCATCAGAAGACGAAAGTTCCGTCACAGTTCTGGATCTATATCATTACAGAGAATCTTTCTCAAGCTGACCACGTCCCGCCGAATCTCCTGGTAATTTTTGAGAAATCATCCTAAAGAGCTTAGGCAGCTCTTATAGTTGATCCTTAGTAGTCTATCGACTAGTCCTTTGGGCGAGTATTGTAACCGTCATCAAACCAACAGCGCACGGGTGGGCAGCAGAACATCGGTACCCGATTTGCAGTCATAACTGGGATGCATACAGCACTTGGAAGGCACCATAGCTCAAATGATCGAAGAAACGACAGACTGAACCTAGAATGGATTTTGTTGATGCATGTACCCTATCTGTATTTGCGTGTTTTTAGAGTTGCAGAAACCGTAACCCCAAGGTCCCATTCACATAGACTTCTCTGGAGTGGCTGTTCACCGAAGTAGATTCCCATCTACCGACTAGCATGTACGCGCATTTGGACGTACCGACCAGCAGTCAAATGGAGTAGGTTGTGGCGTTTGGACGTGAAGGTCGCTAGTTCTAATCCCCCCATCGCCAACCAACTTCTCCACTTGGCAACCCTCTGTTGGTCGCATCCCCCTTCCTGGAAAAGGAAATATACTGCTACTTCACACTAGAGCTTCATTTGAACCTTTAGGAGTGTGTATGGATGATAAGTCCGTTTAGCAATCACATGGTGATTCGTCGGATGATTCTCGTCGGTTAGGAAATGCTAACCTTCAGGAAGAGGACACAAGGCCGAAAGTATTGGTTTTTCTTCTCAGTAGTAAGAACTACAAGGCTATTTCGTTAGTAAAGGAAGTGAAATATAAAAGATAATGACGTAAAGTATCTCAGTGAGAGATCGCATTGCAGATTCGTTCTAACCGGCTGTGATTCGACTGTGCGCCACGGCGATTGGAATACCGACGACAAATGATTGATGTATGCTAAAAGTAGTGTGGTACCAGAACAGAGCCTAAATTTCTCTAACTAGCAGCAAGTTCAACACATAAGGTCACTTTTGACAGAACCAATGCTGAGTCCAAGACAAGGAGGTTATATTCTAGGTGACCACGAATTCACACCGACACCCATATCTCTGTCACTTTGGCTACAAGGCAAGTAAGGCTGACGGGACGATAGTTGCCAGGAGGCCTTCAAACAGCAAGCACACGGCTTCGGCCATCTACTCACAAGGTAAACGTCCCTCATCTGGGGACAAACTGAAAAGATTACCTAAGGGTGAAGCAAGCCCGTTAGACGACACCTTTGAAATTACTGGGCGAATACCACTCGGTCATGGCCACAGATGAACTTTCAAACTCCTGAAAGACCCCTTCTGAGGGGGAAGACCGAAGCGTGAATTCGGAATCCATATAGGACAATAGTGGCAGTGAGTAAAATTATATTGTGCGAACCGAGGCGTAGTGGCGCGCAGGTACCTTCGCCCATTGTGCACCGGTCCTCAGCAGTATCTCACGCCCCACCAACGGAGGAATAACAGGTTTAACTGGAGTACGACGTATCAAGTACACAAAGCCGTTTGGGGCGCAAAGACTGCGTCCTCTGCAAGTGTCTTCATACTACCTCCATTTTGCTGATTTCATTGACACACACCGATGGACGATAGTCTTATGATTCTCGTAGCGCATCTGAATCATCATCACAATCGTTCATCGTTAAACAGGAAGGCAAACCTTACTGACCTATGCCTTTTCCCCAAAGTTGCATGTTTCTATAAAAAAAGTGAATAACCAACGGGAACGGGGAGTAGACCTTCACAGGCGGGAAAAGATAAGATGCCACTGCATCCAATACACGGAACACAGCCTAACCTTACAAACGCGCATTTTTCAATCACTCTGATTCGATAGATCACCAGTGTTCACGATTCACTGCCATATCCTTCAGTGTCACCAGCCAGCTAGTTGACGAGTTTTCCAGACTCCAAACCACGAAGACGTCAGACACCTAATTTACCTACGTTCGCCGTACATCTTATAATTCCACCTTGCCACATCATCTACTGACCTCCAAGTGGCTTCTTCCATTCCTTGGGAGGAACACAAAATAGGGCACAATATTATAGACGAGTGTTCACCATATGCAATACGTGACCCTACTAAGTTTCACACGATGAAACAAGGTATTCTAAAAGCCGGCGCCTAGTACTAGATTTCTAACC
>LUCM01005706.1:0-16303 GCA_008360955.1 Fasciolopsis buskii | reverse complement strand
TTTTGGCCAATTCAGACTGCAAACTATCGCCGCGGGTATAGAGTCCTATGTTGTATCTTCTCTCCCCATAGTGACCGTTTGCATCAATCATACCCAGTGACTCCTGACTATTTCTTGTTTCGAAAGGCACGGCCCCCTAGAGCGACATATAATCCTTGATTACCAAGTAGAATTTTGTCAATCCATAGTGCATCCATCTTTGTAGTTTGATCATTATTCATTTCAGCAGCAGTTATTCCCTGTCCGTCCTATTAAATACCGGCTCATTATGCTTACTCACAGGGTAGACGATCCTATCAAATACCGGTTCATTCTGTTAACCCATATCGCAGACGATCCACAGATTAGACTAGCCAGCCTGCCTACTTAAATACATATATATATATATGTCTATAAAAAAGAAAACCCAGATTTCTCAGTTAATTCCTTCTCTGAGCTGTTTGTAAGATTGATCGCTTCTGAATCTGCAGCTGGCAGCTAGACCAGACCGCCGTTCATCGTTTTTCTCTTTTCCAGGCCTTATTGTCCTGTTTGAATGGAAACATATACCATGCTCTGGCGAATATCCGATCCCGGAATGACGATTTTTCCATTACCATATCATGCTCAAATTCCTTTCACCACACCACGTGTACGCCGGCGGTACCACAATGGTGCGGGGCGCGGTTATATCCACGGCTTTGGCCGACGCATCTCGGGCGGGCATTTCAGCTGCAGCGGTGTACGGGTTCAGCTGGGTTGGCGGATTACACCTCCTGCGTTCACCCTCAAACGGTGTTTTTCAGGTTGGGTGGCCAGCACTCGGTCAGCCCCACCCATTAGCACTGTTGTGGTAAACAGCACAGTGGCTCATAAGTTCCCGTGCACCGCTTTGTACTGGCTTCCTCTTGCTCCTTCCCAAAACTCTTCTAACAAATCCATTCAAAACGGACTCACGATGGACAGCATTTTTATTGGTATCTGATATAAACTGACGTTCACAATGTATATTGACATCCGAAAACAGCTGAAGACCGTCGTTTTTCATCAAACTATTCTCATTAGCGGAATTTTGCAATAGACCGATGCTCCTGGTAACAGTTCTTCACACGAGTCCACGAGACGTCGCCTCATTTGACTGCGGTTCTCCTTCTTCTTTTCCAACGCCACCTTCATCTCTAGACTAAGCCGAAATTTATGAACTCAAAATTGCTCGAAGCCAACCTCATGAATTAGTATTACGATCGCACAATTCCCGTCCATTGTCGCCGCTTTCCTTGACTAACGGTCTGTGCCTCTAGAATTTTCGAGTTTTATACTGCCTTTTTTGATATCCAGTCTGGTTTTCGCTCATCGCCATTCCGTTATTGCATCCATACTGATCCTCATCTTCACCATATAACTCTCTTGATTATCGAGTACCCCGACCAACAGGTGGCGACAGCCGCTGCCCTCCAGCCATATTTTGCACCCGCGACATATACCTCTGCTGCATTCAAACAATATAACTCGCGGTGCAACACTGGAAATCAGCCACAGAAAAATCTTTGTGACCATAATCGAGCATCAAGTTAAAGCTCCCTGCTCGGGAAACCACCTTGCCTGTTTTGATCTTGTGAGCGAAACCACATTGCATTGTATGTTTGGTTTCAGTTTTCCGTGTCTTCACTGTGCCTTCTTGGCCCAAATTTGATCTTATCTTGCGCATGACTCTCGTATGTTGATAAATATACAAAAACAAACAAACCTTCCAAATACTAAAGGTCGCTCTCACTCCCTGTCACTTCGATTTAAATTGTTCGTATTTCCTGTGCATCATCTATGTAAAATTTGATCTTTCCTTGCGCATGCATCTCGCAAATCGAGAAATATACATTATTATTATTATTATAAGCTGAATTATGAAATGAACCTAGTATTCCATGTGGATAAAATATATTCATTATAAAAATCTCTTTTTCATTATTCTTTAGAGGAATCTCAAAAACCGAAACCTTTGCTTAAACACCCCATTGAGAACTCCTGAAAGTACCTCTGAATGCATTTTTAAATTTTCCAGTTTGTCACACCAAAGTTTCCACTTCCAAAAGGCCAGTATTCTTTTTATCCAGTAGGTATTTTAGTTTCTGATGGACGGGTTACAAATGCGTTGGTGGAAACAAGATATGTATTGGTGGTTCCAGTTGGTTCCAGTTCCTTGTTTCTATAGTTGAGATAAACAGAATTTGGTTTCTGAAGATGTTTTTGGATCTGGAAGCAACGGGCTGTACTTGGCAGGGCAAATGCAAAAAGCCGCAGGAGTATGTTGGGTGCGCTTTGTTGTTCTTTGCAGAACTGCCTCCATAGGGTTTCCGAGCGTTTAAAGCAGCTTGTTTATATACCATTTTGTCTTCAGTTTATGGGCATTTCTAGGTGTTATTGACCGTTTCTAGGTAAATGCAAAACCGTTTTAGGTGATGAACATAAGCGACGGGCGTACTTCAGGCTCAGTATTATTTAGGAAAAAATAAGCCGAAACCAAGAAACTTCAGTCCGTGTAGTGCGGTAGCGCAGCGGCCTACGACAAGGTAGGGCACTCCGGCATAGATCTAGGGCCAGTTATAAAATGGACTAGGAAAGTTTATTCCAAAATAAAAAGCCTGAGTTTGCAAAATATCTGGACCGAAATTCTAGCCTGCGAGGAATATTTCTTAGCCTTCGGCTGCGTTTCCACGTATATGCCCATGGCTTCCCTTTAAGTGGCTGCGCAAAAATTTTGCACCATCCCTTTTTTATTGTTTTCTTGTCGGATATTTGGTTCTATTGTCGTTTTTGTTAGCCGCTACATTACATCAAAATTATTGCTTTTTATAAACCGATTTTTTTCACGAAAAGGACTGGGATCACGCACTGTTGCAACTCAGCAGTCTCATCCATCCAAAGGAGGCACGCGTGCTCGTTGGCCCGCAGCTCTTAAATACACCCTCCCAGCCAAGATGTTCATTCCGGCATTTTTGAGCAGCAAAATTCGCTCTCTGTTTACGAAAATGTCGGATCTGTCCCTCACATTTCGATCACTGGTCATGTTTATACGTGTGTCATCTACATACAAGAATTGTGGCTGAGCCCGAATATGGCTGATTCACTCGTGTCGATAGACAACTTCAGACCCTATAGGCAGAACAGAGTTTTGGCCAAGAATACTGGTGGTTGCTTGTATAACGGTCTGGCAATTCCGAAGTAGTTTAATAATAATAATGTATATTTTGCGATTTGCGAGAGGCATGCGCAAGGCAAAACCGAACTTCCACAAGGGTGACGCGCAGAAAATGCAAATAATAGAAATCCAAAAGGATAAGGGGGTGAAAGCAACGTTGAGTTATTGCAGAAACACACGGGGAAGTGAAATGAGATGCTGTGAAGCAATGGGGAAAGTACAAGTATGCCAGTGAGAAGCGAAAACTAGAGAACTAATTTTACAGCACCAAACAGAGTTTCCTGGGACTGTTTGCAGGCAGCGCACTGCGAATAATTTCGTTTTTAAATGCGCTGAGTGTGCGCATTGCAAGCCCACAGGATGGACGGAGCTCAACGGCGGATGTCGGGATATGGCCGGTGTCCTCAACCGTCAGGAGCGTTACGTAACGGGAGGAAACGTTGAGCTGAGGAGATGACAAGCAATATTGATACGGTAATTGCGTGGAAGTGGTGAAAACCAAGCGGAACATCAGACAAATTAGATAAGATACTTATTTGGCAACAATAAATGGCAAAAATGCTGAGGGCGGTGGATGAATGTCAGGATGGTCTTAAACTATCTGGAGGAAATTTGCGAAGCTTCGGATATGGAACTCCCAAGTAAAGTGATTATATTTACATACGGATGGCGGTAAGCTTTATTGGGTGGTACGTCAGACAAGAGACATTCCGTTTAAGAACATCTCTTAAATGCACTAGCCAAGAATGCCCTCTACGCTGTCATTTTTGTTGTCGCAGCTTTTGATCTTAGTGAGCGGAACGGTTTGTGAATGAGGTGCACAAGCAGTTCCGGAGACAGCAGTACCTGCCGTTTTTCCCAATCAAAAATGTGAGTCGAGATATCCAGTACATACATATACTCGCTTAAGGGAACTTACTTTTTCGTGACAGTGTCATCCTAGGTTTTATTTCTATACCATTTTGGGTGGCAGAAAAATATCGCATTCTTTTTCGCTTTTTCTAGTATTAATTGTTCTTCTTCTTGAGAATAATCTGCACATTCTTGTGGGTTGTTTCAACCATGCATCTACCCTACCGCTGGCTGTGTTTGATTTGACTGCTCTCTGTGTTTCTCCCACCAGAGGCAGCTCCAATTTAACTAGCTATTTTCACCCGCCTTGATTATTTTCCCTGAAACTGCGTGCTTCACTTTCAAGTAGTGATCATTGTCTGCTTCTTATAAGGCCCAGGATATAATCTAATTCAGTCCTCCATTCCGTCAGACAAAAATGTCAAATCCAAGTTTGCCTCCGTAACTTTTAACACAGCAGCCTTGTTCTTCTTTAAAAATCGCTTTCACTCGCATCCGCTTGATTCGCTTTTGAACTTCTGCTCAGTAGCGTTGCCGAAATTTTCACAGAGGCGGCCAACGCAATCTATGATGTTTGCTGCCCCGCAGAAATACTATTCGTCTCGAGTTGAGATTTCTCCACCCAGAAAGTGACGTCTCAAAGAAGGCGCAAAGAGCACTTCCATAAATCCCGTAATAGCCTGAGCGTGCGGTATACTTCTAATCCAGTAAAAGCATAAGTCAAACGCATTGGCGATAAATTCGCCCGCCTACTCTAGAGAGGAAATATTAATCGGTTCCCACGGCAAAGCTTTCGACCGTTGTGTGGGACGAAGAAGCTTGCCAAAACTTTCCCGGATCAAACATGCTCTCATCCATTCCTCCACTTATACCCCAGTCATATTTTGATAGGATGATGAAACGACAGCCGCTAGGTTTTCTAGGGAAGAGGTGCTCGACGCTCCCCGCACCACTACATGAGTCGGTCCTGGCAGTCTATCTTCAATTCTTTTCAGGCATGGTGCCGTGGCACTGACGGATGCATTTATATCTCTAGTTAACCCGTCATTAATCAGTTCTCCCATTCCTGACTGCTGGAGAATTATCATTATCATTCCCATCCTAAAATCTAGCACTTACGCTACTTTAGCAAAGCGTTTTCGTCCCATCGTCTTAACGTCTTCTGGACTTAAATTGATGGGGCGTGCTATAATTATGCGCCCATGTCAGCTTGCTTGTAAATCTAACAAGTTCACTTTGAGCACTGTCGTCTCCCTCATTCACCAAATTTGTAAGTCCTTAAACGCATCAATGAAATTTGTGCATCGCGCCCTTTTAGACAAAAAGTCGGCATTTGACTTTGTCCCACGGTCTCCTCCACTTCACAAACTGGAAACATTTGGTTGCCCAAATTCCTCATTATCAAGGCTATCTGGTTATTTTAATTACCGAACCAATTGCACAAGAATAAACGGTAAAACTTCAAAAGAGCGGATTAACAAATCAAGCATGCTACAAGGTGTTGTTATTCTACCATATCCCTTCCTTGCTTACGTCAGCGGCTTATCGACTAGCTCCCCCTGTCACTTTTTCAAGTACGCTGACGATGTTGCCTTCTCAAGCCGTCTTTAACCACGATGGTTTTCAAAGTTTTTCCAAACACCACGTCTTCAGTTTGCGATTTCTATGCGAGGGCTGAATTGAACCTCAACATAACTAAAGGTTTAGAATATTAGTTCTGTTTCTCTCTGCCAGCCTACCCATCTGAAACCTCTTCCGTCATCTCAAATCCTCTTGCCAGGTTTGATTATGTGAAACCACTAGGAGTTATTTCTGGCAAAATTGTGAGGTGGGCACCTCCTATTTCCACCCATGTTTAGAATATCCTCATTTCAAATGAGGAAGCTGTCACTACAAGGTGAAACAAATCATCATCTCCTGATTTGTATGCTAATGTATTTTTCGATTTTTTCTTACTTTTCGCATGTTATTTTTCATGCCTACTTAAAAAAGACTAAAATTTTTGACAAAGCCTATCCATTATCGGCCGTGTGTCTTGTCGTTAACTGAGTTCTTCAGTCTAAGCGATCAACCCTTAGTATCATGTAAGAAGTTTGTTCACAAAATTCTCTTTGATCCCCTGCGTCCTCTGCACAACGAGCTTTCAAAGTACCGCCTTGATATCGCTTCGCGAAAGGCTTTTCAATCCATGCAATCTAGAATCAATAATTAAAGGAGCTCCCCTGTCTTATGCTTAGCACTCCTTTTGACAAACCGTGGCGTTATTTTAGCAAAATTTTTCATCATCCTATCACAGTGCGGTATGAGTTTTAATCGATAAGCTATTTTATCGCACATTTTTACAAGGCGATGATCGTAAATTATTTTTCGATATTTTCGTTCCTCCCATGATTTTCAGAGAATTGCGACATTATTTGTTGTGCGCAAAATCCTAGACAACGCAATACAACACAACACAAATTCCGGAGCAAACTAATGATGTTAGTCCGCTTCTATGCTTGTTAAGCCATTCACGATCTTAGAAGTTTGCATAAAGAATATGGCACATCGGAAATGCTGTGAAACTGAGCGAGACTTTGTCCCCTGAAGTGCCAAAACAGCTGGGTCATTGCAAGAGGCTCACCTGGCTGCTTTACGGGACACAAGGAGAATGAGGCAAAGAAGATATGAAGATGTGTACTTGCGTCCACCAATCTTACGGTGGTGGCAAAAAACGCCGACTGTAGGTCAGCCAAGGTCGTAAGAGGTCGTAGCTGGCTCACAAGGGATCGCGACTGCGGAGGTGTGAAATGAATTAATGTATGATGATCTGGCAACTGTTTTCTTTGCCCCTTCTAGGCCAGCGGCGCTGGAGGGTGGAATAAATGAAGACCAAATCAAAGCCATAAGCAAGTCAGAGTAGTCAAAATAACAACTCATACATCTCGCTTTGCGGGAGGCATGCGCAAGGCAACTACAAATTTGTGCACGGATGATGCAGAGAAAACGTGATCAATGGAAACGCGATCAGAATGTGCAAATGAATACGCAGTGCACGGGTATGCAAGACAAAAATCAAAGCTCCTTTGCAGAATTACACAAGGTTTTTCGGGACTGCTCTTAAGCAGCGAGCTGCGAGTCATTTTTAGTTTAATTGTAGTAAATATGCGTGTCGCTGTTTCGTCATGTGGCAGCAGTTCATTGGGAGATGTCGAATTACGGCCGGGAGCGCAAATGTTAACAGCGTTGCGTGATGAACTTAAACGTTGAGTGGAGAAGATGAAGATCAATGGGGACAAGTGGATGGAAGTTAGTCAATACCAAGAGGAATTTCATGCAAGTTGAATTGGGAAGTCGCATCTGACAGCAATAAAGGGGCGATGAAACACTGAAGAAGGCGGAGAAATAGTATCGAGCCTGCCGAACAATTTGAAGAATGTAATTTTATGAAATGGTTTGCATAAAGGAATTATGAAAATCTCAGGGCTGTTGGTCGCTTTCCTTGCGGCTGGCGGCAAACTGGACTGAGTGGTATAACGGAGAAAACGCTTGTGTTAGAAGTAAATACTTTGCAAATACGCCAGCCATGAGTGTTCTCTATGATGCCGTTTTTATTATCGCAGATTTTGATCTTAGAATACAATAAGTATGAAGAATTCGGAGAAGCGCACAAGGCATTCCAGCGGCACTGTTAACTGTTTTGTTGAGGAGGCATGAAAACCCACCTAAGTTAGTGTCCAAGGTGAGCAGTAACGTGGTTTACGCTGAGGGCACTAGTATTTAAGCATCAGCTCTGGCTAGNGAAACGAACGATACAGGGGTCTCGACAACTCGAAACCACGGTCCACCAGTTTTCCCTTAATCCTGTTTGTTACGCCAGTATTCATCGCAAGCGGAACATTTAGTTCCATTTTATCGTCTTTTGGACCGCTGCTGTGGTAGCTTTCACTCTCCACAAATTCTTCTGTTACCACTATCTTCGACGTTGATGGGCCAAAATTTCGGGAGTGCTTTCCATCTCTTGTTGGCTTCTGTAATTTCCTCCCGCAGATTCCTTAACGCAACCCATAAAGACCGCTGCTGATGTGTTAGTACCAGGGCCATTAGGTGCCATATGGTACCACCCTAGAGTAAAGTGGGCCGTTACAATTGCACTGACAAGTAGCCTGACTCAGGTGTCCTCACTGGTAAATTAAACTCCAATATTTCTTGGATGTTCCTCTTTTGAGAGAACGGTAGCCTGCGAGTGCCCAATTTGTGCACCTTTTTCCACACTGTGAGTAGAATTCATGCGAGGCGGACGGTTGCCGTTATTAATCCATGGTCTACCTCGTTCGCGGCCTTTGATTTCTGAATGAACGATTTCTCCGTTCTTACGCTAAGCAAGGTTAAATAATTCGTCGACTGGAGTCGTGATCAAGACTGCCTCATTCCCTTTTCTAAGGCAGTGAATTACGGACTGAAATGTTTATTCGGTGAGATTGGACGGCTGAAAACTCCACCCGATTTGCTAGTCAGTGTGCTCACCCCATCAGGAATCGGCCGTTGTCCTTTGGGATACCAACTTTCAAAGTGTCTTTCGTTTCCAAATTCTTCACAATCCTTGACTCTAACTCATGGAATAGGTCACTGGACCATGTCCAGTCCAGTCGGAATCTAACACAATTTAATGATGCATTTTCCGAATTTCTCAACGAATACTCATTTCTGAGTTTGAGTGGAACCAATATCAGTCTGTACTGAGCTCTCAAAGCCAATCTACACTTTTAGATGAAACTAAAAATAGTTACTCAAAGCTGTGCCACTTTAAGCCGGTTTCCTTGTTTTACCATCCGCCTTGCAGTTTCATTTCGAAAACTAAATATATCAGCAGAAATAAACTGAGCTATGTTGCAGTCCAATAATTTCTCCTATTCTCAACACATTAGCCTTCATCTACAGTCCTATTCCCCTTATTATGTCAGCGGCACAGAGCATGCTGACCTTGACAACTGGCAAAATGTCAAAACTTGTATTCCAGAGTAGTTGCCAACTTGTTTGCAGCCGGATAATCTTGCGTCATAATGGCAACCTGATCCTAGTACGACACTGGTCACCCTACCATATGCAGTCTTTATCATTAATCAGGGCACCAGTCCGATGTATCACCAATAAACCGTTCGACAGTTGACTAAAGACCAGTTCAACTTAACTCTCCACCCTCCACGATAAATATTGACATGTTACCCTGCCCTTTTTCATTTCTTGGCCTAGGGTTTCACTCACATGCCTCTATTTCCGCTCCGTTCATTAACCACCAAGACCGAAAACTGGCACCCAAGCCGGACTGCGACTGTTTCAGATCCCGCAACCAGGCTATACGCGCTGTTACCAATTCCGAATCTACTGGATTCTTGCCCCTGCAGGGAAGCTGCTAGCCAGAGCTGATGCTTAAATACTAGTGCCCTCAGCGTAAACCACGTTACTGCTCACCTTGGACACTAACTTAGGTGGGTTTTCATGCCTCCTCAACAAAACAGTTAACAGTGCCGCTGGAATGCCTTGTGCGCTTCTCCGAATTCTTCATACTTATTGTATTCTAAGATCAAAATCTGCGATAATAAAAACGGCATCATAGAGAACACTCATGGCTGGCGTATTTGCAAAGTATTTACTTCTAACACAAGCGTTTTCTCCGTTATACCACTCAGTCCAGTTTGCCGCCAGCCGCAAGGAAAGCGACCAACAGCCCTGAGATTTTCATAATTCCTTTATGCAAACCATTTCATAAAATTACATTCTTCAAATTGTTCGGCAGGCTCGATAATATTTCTCCGCCTTCTTCAGTGTTTCATCGCCCCTTTATTGCTGTCAGATGCGACTTCCCAATTCAACTTGCATGAAATTCCTCTTGGTATTGACTAACTTCCATCCACTTGTCCCCATTGATCTTCATCTTCTCCACTCAACGTTTAAGTTCATCACGCAACGCTGTTAACATTTGCGCTCCCGGCCGTAATTCGACATCTCCCAATGAACTGCTGCCACATGACGAAACAGCGACACGCATATTTACTACAATTAAACTAAAAATGACTCGCTCTTAAGAGGAAATTACAGAAGCCAACAAGAGATGGAAAGCACTCCCGAAATTTTGGCCCATCAACGTCGAAGATAGTGGTAACAGAAGAATTTGTGGAGAGTGAAAGCTACCACAGCAGCGGTCCAAAAGACGATAAAATGGAACTAAATGTTCCGCTTGCGATGAATACTGGCGTAACAAACAGGATTAAGGGAAAACTGGTGGACCGTGGTTTCGAGTTGTCGAGACCCCTGTATCGTTCGTTTCAGCAAAAATCGAGGTAACTACCCGGGTAGTTTTCACAAGGAAGACGCCGCGGTAGCAGACGCGACCAGGAAAAACGTTAATATTGTTTCATAACATTTTACCTAGAAGAAGAAACAAGCGTTCTGAGCTTACTGCGACCGTCGGTGAGCATAAGGCTTTTATGTGCGCTGTTCGCAAAATGTCGATGACAAACAGGGACTATCTGCCGATGAAGTCGATAGCTTCCACATCTATCGCCCGAACAGTACCAACAGATGCTAAGGTGGGGTGGCCATCCCCGACCGAGAAAAAAATCACTCATATCGAATTCCCGATAGAAGAATGAAATCGGGAAGTTAAAGCATGTAAAGTCATTCTACGAAATTCCGCCTAGGCGGCTGAAAGTGCCGTGCTTGTGAAGGGACCCGGTTGCTGACCAGGGCGAGGGTTTTGTTTCTAAATGAGCCAAAACTGCAGTTAAGGAGCTCGTCAAGCTCTTTGTCCTGTGGGGCTTTAATCTGCCAGGCAGAATCTAGACCTTTAGGAGATGCGTTTTCGACATAGCGGAGTAGGTTCTTCTCGAAGAGCTGCAAATGAATACATTGCATCGGCTCATTATACAGGATTTCAGGTACATATGTGGTCAGAAAACATCACTAGTGGATTCTGCGATTAAAAGCCAAGTGAATGACGGCCGAGAGATCCAGTATTTACCTCCCTTAAGCAAGAATGCCCACGTAACAGTGAAAAGCACCTTCTGCTGGCGTCAACCCAGGGCTGTCCTCAATTGGCTAAGGGACTAAAATGTTAAGGACTTGGCTAAGCTCGAAGCCATGAAAACTGAGTTAAAGAGACAGCAGATGGAGCTGCTTTGGCAGATAGATTGAGAATAATCAGAAAATTTATTCAACCAAAATGGAATGAATTTGTGGCTTTGAGGACTAGGAATTGCGTTTTAATTGAGGGCAACCTTCACACAAACAATTGAGCGGCGAAATCCATGCTGAAAGTATAAAACAATGCGCGGAACCAACGAAGCCGAATCTAAGAGGCGAAACTTAGGAAAGCCACAGTAAAACTGATCCGGGATGGAAGGGCACGCGTGAGCATAAACTTCCAATGTGTTAAACAGCAATCGAAAAAATAATAGATCTGTGTGCATTCAGCAATATCGCTTTGAAATGGTAAAGGTTCTTCAAACGCTAGAGATAAGATCATCAAGGATTTCCAGAGCAAACAGCCTCCTTAGTTAAGGACGATGACATGAAAGCAATAAACTCGATACCAAAAATATACGGGCTCCGGGGCTAACTATGGCAACTGGGCGCTTCAGAGTCTCGATTGGTGTATGTACGAAGCCCTGGGTTGACATCGGCGGAGGACCTGGAACTGCTTTATTTTCTCTGTGATTTTTAATTTTTCGTCTTCTGTCATTTAATTCCTTTATTAACGAATTAATAAGTTACGCCATTTTTCAGGAAGGGGGCCGCGGCTAACAAAGAGCTGCCAAATGGGGAGGTTGACCGGCGGTAGTAGGATCCGAACCCGTGACCTTCACGTCCACACGTCACGACATTATCTGCTTAGAAATCACAGGAAAACATTTTCATATTCTGGGATTTTTACGTCCGTGATATTGAGTGAGCCTGCATTACATCCCTGAAAGACTCCAGTGGGCGTTAAGTGCTGGATTTCATGCAACCAGTTGCAATCGTCTAATACTTCGCCCAAGCGGCTTTTTGGAGGTTCGGCCAAGCAGCTCCAGCCCTTGACTTGATGAAAACGAGAGCAACGGATGACGCAGGGAGCGTTGATTCGGAAGTACCAATATGCCGTAATCGTCATGCGATAAACGCTTTGGTAGTCGATATCCGCCAACAGGTAGGGCAGGTAGTTCTCAGGGTTGGGAGAAAGCAGATTGCCAGACTTAGGTCTTCGGACTCAGTGGGAAGCAAAGAGGAGTGGCAACTACGTGGAGTCAATTAGGAGTAACCTGTTAGCAATAACGGACCTACTTGCACCACGTCGCAGAACCACCATGGTGGAGGAGTAGAACCAAGAGAACCAGAAAGTGAAAAAGTGCTTCCGTGAGATATGAGGATTCACTTTGCCACGGAGGTCACCCGAAGGAAATAATGGGAAGAAAGAGGTCACGAATTTAAGAACAACGGCGAAATGTCCACGAGGAATGGTTCGCTGTGGCTGCTAAAAGTGGCTCCAAAGCCCATTACAGACCGTAGGTGGATTCAAAAACCACCGAAGAAATACACCAACCAGCAACCAGAAGAAAGTCAACTGCCTGCTGGAATTTCTCAAAAGAGTATGCAGGCCCGATAAAAGAGCATAAGGGCAAACTCCAAGTCAAGCCACCCTTATGGTAGAGACATCGAGCTAGCGGATCACGGAGAAAGGAGTGCGATCAGTCTGAAATAAACGGACAGATTGAAAGCGGCGGGAGCTGACGACGATAGTAAAGCTGCCGGCGGAGACCGTGGCGAAACCCCCAACTCAGCTAATTATTGCATAGCTGAATGAATAGCGGCTTCCAGCGTACCGGTTGATGTCGACAGTCACGCCAATTCACAAATGGGGATGAAGGTAGCTGTGGTATCTGTCAAATGGCGCGCTTGAAACCCGTCTTGCCGAAACTACTTGAAAGGGCCCCGAACCTTTACAAACAAGCTAACTAGGGCAGAAGAACATAGCTTTTTGGCACAAACTTTCATGTCTGACCGAAATGATTAACTTCCGGGAAGAAGAATAGATAAGAAGAAAACGGATTAAAAGTCGAAAAATTTACTGTATGAACTTCCAGAAGGCCTTCGATTCCTCGAACCACATGCTTCTTAGCCAGAAAGTGATGCTAATGTGAACAAGTGGATGGCACGGAGGTTGGAGGGTAGAACGTTTAGGGAAGGAGTCGATGGGTATCTATGAGACTTAGGACTGTTGTACATTGGGGGCCTCAGGGATCTGCCTTAAAAAACTGCTCATCCTGGTATATATGAACGACATAACCAACGGGTTGGAAAACCCCTGTCTTATGTGACTGAATACAGGCCTTCAAGATCGTGAAGGGGTGGTCGACGCATGGGGTCTCGGCGGAGCAACATGACGATAATGAATAATGAACCTCTAAAAAGAAAGGGGAAGGCGATTGCAAGAGAGTGTAACTAGAGGGGAAAGGAGAGTCGAGGGATGTCTATCGGACAGAGGACTGCTATGAGTCGGGGTACCACAGGGGCCTGTCTTGGGGCCACTGCTCTTATGTACGTGAACGATATAGCTTGTGGATTGGAAATCCGTGTCTTATGTTTGCTGACGACATTGAGCTATTAGAGACGACAAACAGTGAGGCTATCCAGAAGGATCTGGATAAAGCCTACCAATGGTCGGTGAGCTAGGATCTTCCGTTGAGCTTGGACAAATGTCAGCGGCTCATGGGAGGAGAAGCAAATTCCCCTCGCCACATGGGTCCACCTGGGCATCAGGTCGCGATGGAACGGACTCAGCAGACAAAAGACCTCGAGATAGTCGTCAGTGCAGATTTCAAACCTAGTCTACAATGTCAGAAGGCAACCTAGAACGCATGGGGTGCCCTACGCCAACTGAAAAGAACCGTAGGATCTAGGAGTCCTAACGATCTTTCGCCACTGTTCAGGGCATTTGCCCGACTACAGTTAGAATACTACGTCCAGAAATGGGGATCATATTTGATAAGAAAAAGCAAAGTGCCGGAACAGGTTCAACGTGTTTCGGCATTTGAGGCACATGGGACATGAGCAGAGACTGCGGGCGCTTGGTTTGTAATCCCTGGAAAGACGCAGGAAAAGAGGTGACTTAATACAAACCTTCAAGATCATCTAGGGTCTGGTCGAAATGCGGGGTCACCGTGGAGCCCTATTCAAGATAAGGGGGAAGATACACTTAGAGGGAACGGAGAAAAGAACTGTGCGACAAAACCTAACCACCGGGCTGAGGAGTAAATCGTTTCTCATACCAGTGGTAAAAAAAAGAACAGGCCGCCGGAAGAATTGTTTGGGGTGAAGTCAGTATGCAAATTCAAAGCTAGACAGGACAGTGCATGGCTAACTGTGTTTGGAGAAGACAGCGTGTAAAATTTCTGGTCGCGGAGGTGGTCGAGAGGAAGGCGTCTCAGTAGTTGTTTCCTCCCTTTTAGGAACTGTAGAGGGCTTTCCAACTTGCGGTTGTCTGACTCAAGGAGCTCTCGGTGCAAGAACGATCAGGCATCTCGGTTTAGAGTCCTGTAATCTAATTGGGATTGGAATTAGAACTTTAACTGGAATTATAGCTGGAACCGGAACTGGAACCGGAAATGGAACTGGAACTGGAACTGGAACTGGAACTGGAACTGTAACTGGAACTGGAACCGGAACTGGAACTGGAACTGGAACTGGAACTGGAACTGGAACTGGAACTGGAACTGGAACTGGAACTGGAACTGGAACTGGAACTGGAACGGGAACCACACGACTGGTGGTCGGATGGAAGTCAACGCAGGACGTGGTCAATGCGAGATCAGTGGGTGAATTCTTAGAGATGCTAGCCAGAACATGGTTGTCTGTATTTGGGTCGCAGGTCGGGAGGAACGTCAAATGGAATGCATATGATTAGTTTTCCACGTAAATGATAATGGGATTGGCAGGTCGGAATCACAGGCAATATTCACAATTCCGTCATAAGAATTAAAGATGGCTTCCGCCCTTCTGTTGCCAAAAACATCGTTTGATCCTAGTAGATTTTGGTGCAAGGACCTGGATGAGCAGGAATCTAGCCATAATTTCCCGCATTATAGCCGAAATTGGAGTTGAATAGCTACCTTAAACTGCGCTACACCAGTGCGGTTCTTGCTCTAGTGCATGGTAGTGTAGTCCCTCCAGGTAGGTTCGCTGCGCTGTCCTTGCTGCTTAGTTTGCTTCAGGTAGCGAGCTTCCCTCCAGAGTCCAGGTCACTTAGATCTAGTTTGTTCGGGACAAGTGGTCAGAAGGGTTCAACGGCCTTGCAGAATCCTTTCCACAATAGCATCTTCCTCCACGAGTTTCATCCTTTTCTTCATCTCCTTTGTGTTACAGCGGACTGGTTTCTACCACGACGAAAGGTGAAAAAGTACTAATCTCGCATATGTTAGGAGAAAGATGCTGCTTATGGGTCCCGAAATTGCGAATCCAGTTTAGTTTGGCATGCACAATGAAAATTGAGCTTCCGGCCACTGGGGTTTCCGAAAATCGAAATATCAAGTGCAGTTTGTGGTACACAACCTTTAAATTCACAACTAAAACGTACTGCTTCTACTGGGAATAAAGCTGTCCACCAGGCATCCAATCTTCCTTAATTCTATCCGCACTACCGCAACTAATAAACTGCTCTGGCAGTCGGTTCCATAGTGAGATGACCCTATTGGTAAAGAATCTAGCCCTCATCCAAAGCTAGCCCTGTGTGATTTCGCTGCACTTTGGTGCAGGCGAATGCCGACGTTGTCCAAATAAGCCTCTAAATTCCCAGGCATCGTCGCGGTCTCGTGTCTCAGGCCCTGATTTGGCTTTTCACCCTGAACGCTTCTCGAAATGCTCCCAAATGATCTGCATCTTAAATAATCTCTGAAGAGTATACTTCACGCACTGTCTCCTGGCGGTATTCCGAATGAATTTCGGAGAAGAAAGCGAATATCCGCCCCCTACGTTTGTTTGGCTGGTTTTTTGGTAACGAGTCCATGGGAATTGGATAGACCTTGATTCTAAACCAAACATGAGTGGCTCACGAAGCATGTAGCTGTGTATTCACAGGGATCTATGGTGAAGTGGTGTATTTAGCGCCCAGTATCTCAACGCCCATTCGAAGTGCGTACGGTTGCGAGACGTGGAGTATGCGTGTGGGCGATGTTCGTCGGTTGGAGGTTTTCGACAACCGATGTTTACGTAGTACGGCTAGGATCGGATGGCGTGACCGGGTGAGTAATATTGGGGTTAGGA
>LUCM01005705.1:0-46384 GCA_008360955.1 Fasciolopsis buskii | reverse complement strand
CGACAATACACGTGCAGGTAAGCCACGACAGAGCAATCCCTAGTGGCCGGAGAGATTTGAAATCGAGGACTCTCGAGAATTGCAGCACAAGATGCTGTTTTTGGTTTTATATTCAGCAGTCGCGACTTCAGTTGAAGCAAAATTGACTTTATTGCCCAGCTTTTAGAAGTCACTTGATTGATCAGGTGACTGAACTAACGTTTTTATTGGTGGCTGTACGAATGCAGTTGTCGAATTTGAGTTCAGTTCCGCATTCGGTGAGAACAAGACTGTGGCAGAAAATAGCCGTGGCCCAAATTAACATTAGGGAGTCGCTTCCTTCCTAGACACAATGCGGTCATCGAAACGCGTATGACATAAAGTTCAATCAAAGTGTTTGTTCAAGTTACCGATCGAAATGATGAACACTCAAGACTGATCTAAGACTATATCGAGTGCCAGATCAAAATTTCCCGAGCTCAGTGTGTGACCGTTTGCAATGGCCCAATTGCCAATGTGCTCACTGCACCTAATTCTGACCAGCTTGTCGAGTCAGTTAGTTGAATAGATAGGGAAGGCTGATTGCAAACATGTTTCAATCGTCCCTTGACCGTCGGAGTTGTGCAATAAGTGCTGACGTGCACATACTAATAAAACAAAGTCTTGAAAATACGTGCGCACACGTGTTCACGCGAAGTTAGATGAATTTAGACCTCCGTTTCTCTTCAGAAAGAGATTAAAGGCAATTCAAAAAATGATGTCTCTATGCACTCTGTCAATGACCTTCCAAAAATTTATCAACAATTTTCTTTTCGTGACACTAAGAATAATAATTTAGTAAGGCCGTATTAATTTTCGCCTGAAAACTAGCTGTTCATGGGTAGAAAGTCCTCGTTAGTACTTTACTGAAAACTAAAGCGTTTTGTAATTTCCGCGTTAAGTGGCCCAAACGAGCTGTTCCAAGTTCGTACAATGAGACTCTATTGGTTATTCGTCATAATTCCATCCCTCATTCACCCCCCTCCAAACATTTATCATTTCACCTCCCCTGGTACCATTATTATTATTATTATCACCGTTTTCAGCAGTAGTGATTAGTAATCGTAGTAGTAGTAGTAGTAGTAGTAGTAGTAGTAGTAGTAGTAGTAGTAGTAGTAGTAGTAGTAGTAGTAGTAGTAGTAGTAGTAGTAGTAGTAGTAGTAGTATTGGTCAGTGCGATCCTACAGGCTCCGCGAACTCCTGTGGTCAAAATTTCGGAAGGAAACTAAATTTTGAACAATTTCTGCTTGAGAAATATTGTTGAAAGATGACAGACCTCAATGAATTATCGAAGCGAATGTTTGATCTTTGTATCCTACACGCACACGCACACACGCACGCATGTACACATATACACACACACACAAACGTGAAGTTCAAACTCGCACAGTCAACATGAAACTATCTTGACGAACCACGGTAAATAAATTTCCCATCTGAACACAAAATCGAGAACACGCAAGCGGCTGGATATGATCACGTTTTTCTTCTAGCCTTACTCGGACGAAGATGTCTGACTTTCAATTAGAATAGCACAAACAGTCAATCGTTCAGGTCAAATAATTCCTTTCTACAATGGATTTTGAGCACACAGTTTGTAGGAACCAAATTATATCCGGAAAACATTGATTTTGTCGTTCTCCACACTGTCAGTATTGCTTTAGACCGTTCAGTGCGGACGTAGTGCAATACTAGCACACACACAAACAAACAAACAAGCAAACGCACAAGTGACCTGACCAGCTCTGGTTAGAATCAATGACACCTCCTTAATTCGGTACGCGGTTTGACCTCAAGTAGGAAAATCAACTCAAATGGGAAAACCATTTTACTTCAAAAGGAATTAAGGATAACTTTGATCGATTTCAAAGTGTGTATGATTCCGAAAGGCAGGTGAGACGAAAAATAGTTTGTAATCAAAAGTTAGCCGTAGACGAATGTTGTTTAGAAAACTGATGATTACGCTCCTTCGAAGTGCTTCCATGTGTGGTATAAATGGTTACCAGGACGTCTGGGTCCTGCTTTTTCCGGTACTTTGATCGGCATGCGTGACACGTGAGCTTATTTCACGTTTCCCATAGACACGATCGTCCACTGGAGGAAAGGAGGGGGAGGAGGGGGGAATGGTAAGCAGAAGCCTCAAATTCGACGCAGTATTAGAAGCGTATAAGGTTCCAAAAGGTTAGATGTGGCAACGAGCCGGGGAGTAGCAATGTCCAGCCCACCATTAGAGCGACCGGCGGATCTGGGATTCAAACCCATAACCTTTTCGGCGGTGATAGATGCCTAATACGCATACCCACTACCGATCGCATCTGAAGTTGGAGGCTTTTGTGTGAATAGTTCAATTTTAAAAAACCGTGCCATTGCGTTTATGAGTTTAGGGAAGACTGGATTTGACAGTGAGCCTACAACAACCACAAAATCGATTACTTATTTCTGGACTGATCTTATTACTGGTATTACATATTGGCAATGTCACACAGCTTGGTTCGTCTCATTTATTCACCTAAGCGCTCTCTCAAAAGGAGGTGACACTGTCCAAACTAACACACTGGTCCAGTTTGAATAGGGATTGACTTTTATCACTAAAACTCCATCCCGGAAACAAAATCTAACCAATAACAAGCTTATCTGCTAGCGACCTTTTTCGAAGGGTGGAGGGTGTAATTTATGTCAAAAATACTCTAGATTTACTAGAGCCATACTTTTCTTTGCTTATTAGGAAGAGGCTAGATACGCCGCGAGCTATGTTCAATGTGAAAGTCATAACGTCTGAACAAAACGCTCTTCCCAACCAATAAAATTGTTCTCCTAGGTCAAATTTTACGAAATTCATTATTAATGAAACCTTTTCACAACCGGGAAAGTCTAACGAAGGGCTGGAAGCAACCAGCCGCGGCAAGATTCACGAAAACGATAGGCTGTCATTTTTCGTCCAAACTTGGACTTCTAACGGGTTCGGCCATTTTCACATTACACTTTGTCAAAAAATTCTCCAGGAGTCTATTCAAGTGAACACAGACAAACTTGATCGTGTACGTGACAAAATATTTCCAGTTTATGAGGTTTGTCACACGGCGATTTCGTTGCCTAATTTTCCGTAGTCTGATTGATTTTTTTTGTCAGGGAATACTTGTGAGGTGTGTTGCCTAAACCGTGGCATTTAGCCTTGAAACTATGACATCATCAGTAGAAAATGAAAAGACCAACCCCAATTGAGGCTTTTGTAAATCAGGCGAATATGTTATTCGTGGGAATTAGCTGGTCACTGTAATATTGAACAATGTCTGCCAATCACGCACAACCGTTCAGAGGAGCGTGGAATGAGCTGTAGTCCAACTCATCAATCGGATGTGACAGGCATGACAAGTCAATGACCAATGAAGTTTGAGAAAACCGTTGTCTTCCGTAGCAGATCTTATCCGTCTGTGGTATGTGGTTGGCTATTGGCACCGATACATTGCATCGAGACAGTTCACTTGAGAAACTTCGTACACGGAAGCAGTGAGTTGGCATTAGATATGGATGGTACTTCTGATCAACCATTTGGAATCGAACTTCAATAGGTTTGGTTATTCCTATTGCTTGATCTTGACTTGAAATTATAGGACTGAACATTCACTCATGCGAAATGTACCCATCCCCATTTTGAATCTAGAAGCCTGCCGGTTATGAAGTTTGAGTTGCCAAATTCATATACAAAGCGGTCTCAATGGAGTCAAGCAATGTTTTGGATATCCCTGGACTTGCTGAATGAGCACAGGCTTTAGTCAGTAGTGCTGTTCAATCAGGTCCCCAGTTGTTTCAGCCAGAAAGCCTTGTCCTCTGCCTGTTGAGATCTGTAATCTTTCGCAATAGTTCTGGATTATATGAATCCATGATCCTTTTCGGAGCTCTGCTTGGTCCAGTGTATGCGCCAGGCAAACCGCTGAGATCGAATCCGGATGACTCGGTACGCATGGAGGTTCGGCACAACCAACCCAGACCGTTGTAACCGCTTCGACGAATTAGTGGATGGAATATTTTGAATGCCATTTCAGAAGTTTTCCCAAAAATGCATTTTTCTCAGTAGCCTCCTTGTAAAACCAGTTCACTGGTAGTTGAGAGTCGTACAATTTTATTCCGGATTACAAGCAGAAATTTAGATTTGTCAAAACACCACGGTCGAGCGAAAAACTGTTTGTCTTACTAATAACAATGATAATAACAATAATTGGCCTCTCTTTGTAGCCACTGGACATCATGCATTAGTTCAGGGCGGCAACTACCGCTAATCAGGTCTTGCCGTACTGCAGTCAAAGGATCAAAGGACAATTGAACCTAACAGTCCGGTATGTTAACAGTATGATCATTCCCGACGTCTGAACAGTGGTACCCCAGAAACCCGGCTGAACATTGCACGAACATCAGCAGAATGTTTCTGGCAACTTCCGGTCATTCGAAACGTCCTAGCAACCGATAATAAAGGAATTTAAAGGGCGCCTGTTTTTTTGTGGTATAAGAAACAGGGTTACGGATTGTAATCCGTTCGAAAATGGTTACCTCCGATAATGGATCCAAATCGGCAGTGATGTTTCATGTCCGTTTATTGGTGCACTGGGGACAGATGGACGCGAATACCCCGGGAGGGCGCAACCAGACAGTTTCATAACTCCTTCGAATTAATCATTGCACAACAAATGTTTATCTAGTTTCCGAAAATTTCAACCTCTCCCGCCCTCATAATCTTGCGTTTGACAGCCTGTTTTTGGCCAGCAGCCTGTTCATGGATGTTTCTTTTTTGGAACCTATTGCATAGGGCATCGGGTTCCAACGACACTGAAATCCAAATCCCGCAATGTTGATCACCTGATCACCTGATCACCACTGGGTTCAGCATTCTCTTATTATTTGACGGATGTGATGAAAGTATGGTATTTGCCCCAAACCGGTGACGGTGGGGGCCCAAACTCATGGCATACAACCGATAATGGCCAAACTAACTGTACTGAATAATGGGATGGCGCAGATAACTCTTACGATGCCATTAACGGTGTTCAACTACAAACGTTTTATTGTGATATCCTAGTTACCACTGAGCATGCCTGACTTCATATATGAGTCCAGAGTCGACAGTGATGTAATATACTTTGGGTCAGTTTGTTTCTCTTTGGCAGCCGCTGACTAGATTGTGATGACTGTGTTGGTGAAAATAGGTTACATGCCATTAATACCGGGCTTAAAAGTAACAGTTTTGATGGGAACATTCCATGTTCCATGTCGTTTAGGTGCAATGTGAAAGTGTGAAACCGAATACGTTACTAATCCGCTGGCTCTTGGACCAACGGCATCCACATTTTACCAACAACAAGTGGTTGAGCTACGTTCGATTGGACAGGTTTTTACAACGATTAAAGTTCAAAACCACTACAATCGGTAGCATTAAGGTAAGTAGAAAAGGTTGTTTGATCTTCTGAAAAGAAATAACGGAAGAATAAAGCCAATATTTTGAAAAACATTTCGAGCATCCGGAAATCCTTAGTTGCACAACAACAAGCTATTCTATTCTTTTTTTAACTCCCGTTTGTTTTACTTCTAATGATTACTGGCGCAGATTTGGTGATATTCCGAATTGCAAATTCCGTAAAGTTAGACGATTATAGCTAGAATGATAAAGTGCCTAATTATAACCTTAATAATTACCCAGTGTAAAAGAGAACAAAGGCTTCAAATTTTGGTAGAGGAACTACGACCGAGAGGCATGATCATAAGCTCAAACTTGAAACGGGACACAAACAAGCGTGAAGGAATTTTGCAATTTAAGCGATCTTGGTTCAAAAACTATTGTCAGCTGTCTGTCACTAAAATAACGGGAAATTCGTATTGTGAGAGAATAACTGTCCACCGGTCCAGTTAATATAATACAAGAGAGTAGTGCGCAGCCCAAAGTTGCCTAATGGGGAGACAACTGAGCAAGCGAAGGGGTTAAAAGTTCACCAGCTGCCTTGAATTATTCGTGTCACTCATCGATCTGTTGACAACCACTCAAACAAGCACTTGAGTTCAACAAAATGTTAACGATAAGACTTCGTTAAAACGCTGCCCGTTTCACACCTAACCATCTAGAATGATTCTGGTGTCCCTATCAATTGCGGGCTTGATATTTACTACCGTGCATTTCGTTCGAATGTTCGAATGTCATTCCTAAAAATCTCTTGATCCCCTAAATATTCCACTTATTGCAATGTTTTCTCTATTACTTATGAGATAGTTAGCTTAGGTCTGACGTTGTGGAATAGTAAACTTTTCGGCTCTGAGAATGGTCGAACCCACAATACTCAATGCGAAACACCACAACACTGAGCACCTGACAGGAATTGATAAAATCGGTTTAAATCAGAAAGTGGTCACATATAGCTTAATCTAGCGTTTTGGCCTTAAGAAGAGCGATAACAACGGGAAACAGGAAGCATGGACAAATACCTGTGAAATTCTCTAATATCATGTTGAAATCATCATTGAGAATCGGAGGAGCAAAAATCTATATTTTTGTTTGGAGTACAAACCCACCGATCATAACGTGAAAGTACGGTTGAAGATTAGGACATGGCCAATAAAACACACCGATTCACCGAGAAGATTTAGATTTTTTATCTCATCCTATACTTCCTTTAGTAATGAAGTGAAAGCGTACGTCATTTTTCAGGAAGAGGCCACTGCCAACAGAGGGATGCCAAGTGGAGGGAGTTAACCGGCGATAGAGGGGGGTTCGAACCTGCGACCTTCACGTCCAAAAGCCACGACCTAACCTCCCTGACCAACGCCGACATGGTCTTGTTTCTTCACCATTCTCCAGATTACTTCAGGATAAGGCAACTTATATTAACTAATCGGAATTAGGTAATGTTATATATTTACATTATATATATGTATATATATTCCACGGGATCATTGCCTTTGCCATCCACACATGGGGCAACGTTTGCCAATGCTTTCCAAAAGTACGAGTATCACTTTAACCACACATTACTGGGTGGTTTCTTCGCACAAGTCAAGGGAATAGCAAAGTAATGAGCCTTTCGCTGTTTGGTGAAATAAACCATTTAATTTACACAACCTTCCAAACTTACCGGAAATCTTGTCAACAACTAGCCGAGATTCTACTTTCTTGCATGCCAAACGTGCTGCATTTGGCCCGGCCACACACTTGCAATCGGTAATGCAAAAGACCCAATTTTCCAGGCCATTTTTTTCCAATCTGCCAGCAAAACCACATGCGTGCCAGGTCTTCCGAGAGAGATCCGCGCTTTTTTGCACAGTTGCGCATGATTACGATCTGGATCCGAATATGGTGTTTACATAATTCAGAAATAAATTGCTATTGTTATGCTCTAAAGTTGATCAGCCATTTGGAGGAAGCTTGTGAAGTAATTTATCGAAAAGAGCAGTACTCAGCTGACCCTGGGAAACCAATAACGCCTTTGTGCACTCGCGCGTTAGCTACTAGTAGTCACCGTGTTCATCCGTCTCCATGCTATCAATCGCCGTTAGAATCACCAAGACTGTAGCTCATTCCGTGCTGGAAACCGCAAGTTTGTTCCAACTAAGTAGATCGCGCAAATCAAACTCTAATCCAATCTTACACGTTTCTTTATGCTAACAGATTGAATTTCGATCTAACCACGAAAATCTTGATAAATACAAACACGTACGCACATTTGTTATTTATGTTTGCACGCATGTGCACACAGAGGAACAAGAACGACGGCAAACTCAGCCATGAGCAACGTGTAGAAATGGACATTGCAAGTGATGTCATTATTCGAACAATATTGATATCTAATTTCTTCCCACTTTTCTTTTCAGGCTTTGTGAGACAGTCCCGAGAAGCTCATTTGTGCATTGAGGAGAGGGAGAGAGACGAGACAGATAACTATTCGATGTCGCTCGGCCGGGCTGATGGTGATCATGAAGTCCCAGTGACCGGAATCTAGGCTGGGCTTAAACGGCTTCTGGAAGCGGAGCTCGTCGAACAGGGTCTGATGTGCGAAAAATAAACCGGCTGAAAGACTGCTGGATGGTAGGTAAGACCACACACACACACACACACACACACACACACACTGACATATCTGATTGCTAGCGGGGGGCGAAGTTTGGGACAGCAGTTCTCACGCACATTCCTCCAAACTGGTCAATTCATTTGCGCATTAGATATGCGCATTCTATAGACCACCCCCCGGCGTGTCTCAGGATTAGGATTACGTTTTCGGAACCTCATTGGGACAACGTAGTTTACAGTTCGATGCGAGCACTCAGACTACATTGTACGAGTAACAGATTGTTGTTCCGTGAGCAATGGAATTCCGCCACAATATGTCAATAATATTTTATCCCCATTTCAGTAGTTCATATTCTCCTCTTGATAATTATTGCGATACTGTTGGTGGATATTTCGTTGTTTTTGACAAAATAGTTATCGTTAAAACATCAAAACTGGTGCAATTCAGTTCGGGACAGGGTTCACACGTGGTCCGGATGTTTAGCGATGCTTGGGGATCATACAAATTCGTTCCGAGGGTAAACAAATATTGGTTGGCAGTTCTGAGAAAAGTGAGGTGGAATTGACACAACAAGTTTCCAATGGATTCAGAGAGTGAGCATTCTTTGTATATATTGCTCGGATGAAGTCAGAATAACAAATCGATATATCTGCCTACAAGCAGCTACACTTTCGACCATCCGTGACCTTCAAGTGAATTTCAAGTAGTGCAAAAATTACCAGTTGTTGATTTGATGTGTATCCCGTCGAAAAATTCATGCTTCCGCAGTTTTTTGACCCACTTGCTGGTCTCATATTATAATCAGATAACCATGACCTGGGTTAAACTAAACCTCTTACTTCACCGGGCGGAGTTACTGATGAAATTCACACTACGTTTGCAAGTGATAACTGAACTGGACATATTAGACTTAATGTTTCCCTTCTGCGATATTTGTCCAGAGATGCGCGCTTGTTCTACGTTAGACTATGGCTGCTAGTAAATGATACCAAGAGGCTACTAAACGATAGAATAAACTGCTGAACAATACATTGATAATCTTCATCATTCTTTTTTTCTATTTCTGTGGATTTAGCTTTGACCAGTTTCGTTCACCTGACTGGGGGCGTGATAATTTTACTGGCACAGTCGCACTCCCTTGGCCCTGGTTGGTCGAAAGACTAAAATGCCGTTTCGCCAACCTTTCGTGAATATGGAAGCAGACATGTGATAACACTCTATCGGGCTGACAGACGAGGGTGGATCAAACGTTCACGTGGCTGTTGGTTCGTGAATCATACGTAATTCTATCAATACCGTCGTACGGGTGATTGGTTCAACGTCAAGTCCAAGATAACAGTTTAAGTCCAATATGGTCCCTGATTTTATTAACACGGTATGTAAAAGCGAATTGTTGTCAAATATCAGTTCGAAAGAAACAAGCTGGTAGCTCATCTTGAAGTATCCAATTCCATGTCTTAAAGGACATGGTGGGATTTATATCGTTTTATTTTATCATGAAACGTCGAGTTGAAATAATAAACACCAAATTAGGAAAGTACAAACGCAGTTTGGTGGATAACCGGATTGTGTGCTTCATCCACTGGACCACAGGAATTGTTAACAAGATGAAAGTGAACGCAGTCATTCATCTAAGTGCTAACTGTCCGAACTCCTAAAACGTCATTGCACTCGATGCAGTCGTCCGATAGAAAACGATTAGTTGCAGTGGAGCAACAAACTATCAATGCCGATCGATTGAGCTGCCGATGTGTTTTCACCCTTGTGTTTGCTTTCCCCTACCTCAGTGCAACCAATTTCTGCGCGTGTTGAGGGTGTTTGAAGAAAACATTATAGACATAGAAAGTTAGTGTGGAGTTAGAGCGAAAGCATGCCATGTTTACAAAGTGCTTCCGAAACTTTGATTGAAAATGTAATTGAGGAATTCACAAAACATGATATTTTGTGTTCGTTTCTGTACTATCTCTCAAACGCTCGGCAGTGGTGGATGGATTTGCAATATTTGGACGTGTGATTGGTATACGAAATTGGGCCAATCAGGGTAACGCGACAATACGAGTTTCCAGTATGTACCGAATCGACCTGCACCCAAGCTGCGCAAACGGAGTCAACAAGAAGACCACAGCAGAGCGGAAACAAGTATTTACAACCCATAGGTTTATATACAAGGTTGTAACTATTCGGATTGGTGGAATCCATTACATCCAACCATATCCGCGAAATGTTTACACTTCACGGCCGTTTGTTGTTACGATTCTCATTGGTTGTTTGTTTGTGTAGGCCAGCGTGAAGCTGCATCGGACTGCATCACGTTACTTGCGCATAAACTCAGCACAAGCTTACTCCCAGAGAAACTGAAAATAGTGGTGTAATGTAACTTATGTTGGGAATTTTAAAAGTGTTGCAAGCATTGAGCCTGGCATTTAGATCACAAATGTTCCATCACCAGCCGAGTTTACATTATCAGTACGACTCACACTCAATTCAGCCGTTTTCCAGGTCCTGCATTACTCGAAATTGTCTGATGTACAGCCAGACAGTCCCGAAATGTTCAAAAGTCAGACGTAAGGGGCACGGGTGAGTACCCCGACGTCGGGGAAGCGCCGAAGTGCAATTGGACTGTAAATCAAACGGCCATTAACATTTTTGGACAGCTTACACTCCAAAAAGGGCACAATAAGCGAAGGAACGTGTTTGTCCCAACTTTTGGTGGCTAATTTACCACATGAGGCTACCAACTGTTGGCCACAGACCCCTAAATGACTAAAAACGTACTTGTAGAAAACTAATTTAAAGGTCACAATAAGTTACCTTTGGATTTAACCGGAAAAGTCGTTGATCAGTAGGTGGACGGTCCCCACCAGGATGCATTACTGAGTACGAAGATCACATAAGCATCGTTGGTTCAGAACAGGCCTGAGTTCTATCGACATACGTAATAATTTGCGAGAAAAGTGTTCAGTAGGCTACAGCACTGTTCACTAAATGAAACGGACTAGCCGTAGTGAAGATCACGAGATAAGCTGACTTTCTGTCAGCTACGACTGAACTGGTCAAAATGTCCACGATTTCTATGTGCACTTGCCCCAGACTGAAATGCATGTTCATTCACTCACAATCACATTCTGATCAGTTCAAATTGGTGAATTGTGTATTCTCACCAACTGTGGCAAATCAGACTGGCGTTTTCGGACGTCGTAACAACCTGATTAAATGAAAACGGTTTGAGTAGGTCTACTCTAGTATTGGGAAGTCAGCTGGTATGGTCAAATATACATCTAAACTGTTCTTTATTCTCTTTTCACTCCTGTTTTCATGGACTTTCTAAACATCCATTTAGTGAACCAATTTCTCCATTTTAACTCTCTAAACTCGGAACCTCTCATCACTGTGCGATATATATATATATATATATATATATATATATATGAACATCACAATAAACGTTATGACTCAATGTGCACCTTCTAATCTCTAAAATATTCAAATATATATCCGGTCAAGCTGGTTTGCAAAGCCCGACCAATAGTTATATTCGTAGTGATTTTCTGCCGGTTAAACCGTGTTCATTCACGACCTTACTTAAAATAATTTGTGTTCGACGAAATCCCCCTTCAGATTTCAAAAAGTCGCAGCACGCGGTCCGATTAGAACGACCGGGTCAAAGAAACTATCGAAAATCTCTATAGCCGCGGTTCCTGACCGATATTCAACCTCCGTTTGGTACTTTGCAATGCTCCGTCCAGCACCTTGTTCATGTAGAAAATGAAATATCTAATGCTTCTTCATTCCAGTCACTTGTCATACAATTTTATCGAACGGGCAAACTGGGGAATTAGGATGACCGTGAAAAGTCGTCATGGCTCACTTGCCCACTTTGCTGTGGTGTTTAAAGATCTCTGACTTCCATGTTACGCGTATGTATTTACCCCTCGGGCCGTTCCAGGCTGATTTATCAGTTTGCTAAATTAACTTTCGTCTAATCAGGCAAAATACCGTACGAAATGAAAAAAACTCGAGTTGGGGTTCATTTTTGACTATTGACTACTGAAAGTGGATTAGCATATCAGTGGAACTTTAACGTTAATTTCTATCGGAACTGAGAAGTGGTGATCGAGACAACCCACTCCCTCTTCTCATCTACTGTTATTCAGACAACACCTTTCCCATTGTATTCATTGTCGATTTTGATCATACGCTTGGAACACAAAACTGTGACGCAAAGTCGTGCTGTACGTTGAAAATATGCATGTAACGCCAATTTCCGGCTGGACTTTCCTGTGAATTCACATGACTACAGTGCTTCTTCCTCCAAGCGATCCTTTTCGGGGCGAAGATCTCGGTGCCGAAGCCCAGCGCGAGATGGGGACAGCATGTCCGGTGGAAGACGGTAGCGTCTGTTCGAGATTGATTTGTAATGCAAGATGGCTGTATTTACATTGTGGAAAAACTGAATCAAACGATTAAGACTCACAATATACTAAGATACGGGAAAATTTTGAATAATCTGCAATTGCTCTATCAGGAGTTCCACAGTAATCCAAAAAGTTCAACGAATGATCGGGATTGTGGACAGTCGAATCTGTTTCACGATACCAGACCCCATATTCTGATAGTTAATCAGAATCTCATCTTTTCGCAATCATCTCTCTAACTGATGAGAACATTTATACGCCCGAGAGTGTTTCACATAAAAATTCTCGGTCAGTTGAACACCGGCGACCCACAAAACTGCCCAGTCTGTAAATCCAGTCCACAGGGTAGCATAGGTGGATTTCCGTGAAACAAAAATAGACCCGCGGGATGGTGTTGATCGTTCATACCAAAACAATTTATCTCCGATCTTCTTCCACGAAATACTCCGATTGTTTTACTAGACACGTTAGCTGTAGGCAGGCTTCCGATTGATTTGGAAGTTCTCTCTTTCATTCTCCGATTACCACTCGACACCTATGATGTGATCTGTTTTTGGCACTGCTTCGATGCCACAAAATAGAACGCGTTTTTCCCATTGAGTTTATGATATGGGGCTTCACAACCTCACGGAATCCGATAGATACACCCTACAGATGCATTTAGCCCACTGAGATTTCCAAAGTAGAAATGAAAAATGAATCACTGGCGAAGTTTTTGAAAATTTTTAATTGTTAAATCCCGTTGCCATCTAGATGGACCGAAGGAGTTTCGCATGAATTCAACAAGCCCTCACTGGGCCTAGTCATCTGTTTGTTCCACAATAAGATATACGAACAGTGAATAACAATGACATCGACCATGAGTCATCATCATCTTGATATTGATAAGTTCGCTCTAAATGGTCCGATTTAAAAAAGCGAAGTAAGCAATGGACTAAGCCTTTACCTTTTTCGGACACCGTAAAAACGGATGCTTGTTTGTACAAAAATAGACTTTAGTCGACTGAATATTAGATTGAACTTGTTTCATGCCTAAGTTCACTGGTAAATCAGTACATCACAATGAATCGCTGTGCTAGCTTCTGAATTTTGGTAAGTTGTCCGCTCATTTTCGGTTGGATTGTATTTAGCCAACTTGATCGATCATTAGAGGCGACCCACGGTTGATCGACTGGTCCAAGGTCATGATAGCAACGTGATGAACGAACGAAGTTCATCGGAATTGCGCATCTACTTGTGAACCGTATTCGCGTTTCTGGTCCCGGTTCCAATGATAAACGCAATGTGGTCCATTTGGAATGCTTGGATCGTTCCGGGCTGGGATTGGATATGACCTTATAATTGTATGGTCAAGACAGTAGGGGGCACGTCTTCACAAATGGGTTACTCTCAAAGTGGTGCATTGTAATCTTAGCTGAGTAGCTGATACCAGATAGGACGAAGAGAAAGAGAGTGGTTAGGTGTGTGGGAAAAGGGTGAGAGAAGGAGGCAAACAGCACTCAGTATTTCCGATTGAGGTTTGCTTGAACTGATTTGTTTATTCCACGGTGAGTTCTGCACGTCAGGGCTAGCAACTATGCAATCCACAATTGATGATCATGTAACTGATTGGTGATATCTATCTATGTATTTGCTGAGTTGATCTGGCTGACGGTAAAGTAGAATTGCAAAGTCAATCGAAGTGGTGTGGTTCAAGGAGAAATAGTCTCAGTTGAGCGGCATTCCACGCACTCTACACATGTGCTACTAATGCACATGAGAAGACGTAAGATAGTCTGTTGGACAAAAATCAGGGGACAATTTGAATAAATGAACTGAAAGATGAAAATGTCTTTCTTCATTTCGACAACAAACTGAGTTGACCTGACTGATTTTGATGCGAATTTTCTTGGCTTTGATTCCATGACAAAAGCAGATTGAAACTCAGTATTTAGTGGTCGTTTCAGTTCGACAACTCTCGGCATGGTACCAAGTTTACTGATGGTGAAATTCCGTTTACCACAGTGAGCGAAATTTCGGTCCAGAATGCAATTTCCTCCAGTTGTTTTAGCAATTTTTTTTACTTCTCCACTTTTCTTTCTGGTTTCCTCCAGGGAAAACCAAAATTTATGCCAAATGCGTTAAAACCAGAATGTAAATAACCTATACCTATCTTCGCAACAAAAACATTCGATAGCACTGACACATGATTTGGTGAAACTTCGGGACCTTTGAAAGATTTCCGAGTTAATTGGTTAGCATCTTCTTAGCAGTCATCCTGGCTGACATGCACTAGTGGTCACACCCTAGTGAGATAAACAATGTTGAGCAGACATGAGACTTAAAAATTCCGGTGAAATGTTATCCTCATTGGGAGACAGACAACAGTGAGTGGATGCCTAAAAGCAGTTCCAATTGACTTGTGAGCGAGATTACAAGGGAACTTGTCCCACGTGCTTGACACTTCGTTCCGAAGGAAGCTGTGGTTCCGCAAGATTGGTGTCAGCATCTTTGAAACAACGCGGATCCCCGCGGTTGCACGTGGTCGTGAAAAGGTTAGCGATACAAACTTAAATGACTAAGTGACAAGATTTCTTGTAACTAGACCGAGGGATCCAAAAATTAGATAGCGCAAAAGATGCTGAAGTCACTGATGCAGATGTTTCCCTTGTATATCTCAGTACCTATCAAGGACACCCACAGAGACGAGATAACTTTCAGTTGGAGACAGTCGTGTAAGAGATACTGAAAATTTTCCTAAACTGATTCGAACTACTTTGAAAAGACTTAATATGTCGATTATGCAAATGATGAAACGTCAATCGGTCAGTAACCAATCATCCAAGAGTGCAGCTTGAAATAGACTATGTTGTACCGGAATGGCACTCTTAAAACTGAATGTTAATTCACCAGATTTTAACGCTCAGATGAATCCTGTTTCAAAATTCCCTCAACCACAATGTTTTTCTCATTCATTTATATAGGAACATACATGAGCAGGAGCAGGAACACGACCATGTGAACTCCACCTCGATTTTGACCTTGAAAGTGATTGGTCACCTTGAGCGACGCTGTTTTCTCGGCCACAATCAACTTACAGTAAAACTCAACTTTTGTTCATTTTCCCATTGTTGCCATTTACAGTTACTGTGCCATCCTATCGATTTTCGATTTCAAACCAAACACAAATTTGCTCGAATGGGAAAATGTTGCATTTTCACATTCCAAGCTCAATGCTATACCGTGCATTACCAAAAGTTCCGACCGAAACAGAATAAAACACTGATTTTCAGTGCCTATCGTGCCTGCGATCAGTAGAAATTGCAAAACTCTACAGTCGATTAATTGCGATAAAATTCGATCATGTGAAGAGATAATTTCAGCTTCTAGGTTGAGCACCATATGGCTACATTGACTCCAGTTCCCCCAATTTAAACTTCCCGTATCCGGGACTCATACATGAAATTTGGAAAAAAAGCAAATTCATTAACAGTCAAAAATACAAATTAATTTCAACCAGAAAATGCTTCCTGGTGTATTTACTGTTTTCCATAGTCATACAATTCAAAACTAATCGATCAGCCTATTGATCTAACCTGTTTCACGGAAAACCTCGGCCAATTTTGCTCCAAGTGGATGCCGCGACCTTCCGCCGAGATGGAGGAACAAAACACCGATGTGAACTGGTGGATCACAGCGTACGGCAGAACGACAACAACAGTTGGTCATGTCTATCCATAATAACTTAAAAGACAGAATTCTGATTAAGCACCGAGATTCCACTTTGTTTTTTCCTAACTAGAGGCTCTAATCACCCCCTACAGGAATTTATGTGCGTAAGTAAGCGGTCATGAGAGCATTACGCGGGTGAGTTTTTGTTGTCAGTGAAGGGGGCACAATTTGATTATTTTTTCTGTTATTTAGGTTTCAGTACACGATAAACGCTGTTTTGTGCTTTGGTCATGATCCGCCTTCCACAGGTTCGCTAGTGTGGCGACGGTGCTGCCGCCATTAGAACAGTCTTATTCTGTATTCTCCATCTCTCTTACCATGGGACTAGACAATGCTGTCCCATACTATCTCGTGGCTGGTTTGAGAAGTTACGTCACATTACCAATTCATGTTGGCTGTGCAGCGATGGGATCTGATTAGACTATGACTATTATTATTATTATTATTATTATTATTATTATTATTATTATTATTATATTTATTATTAAGGTATCGCAGGTGCATTAGGCGCTTAAATTTCATGTTTTTTGTACTTCGGCCACAAAACAAGATCTTAGTAGCTTTTGGAAATTCTAGGTCGAAATCAGGTTGTGCCCAAATGAAGGCTAACCTACAAACAGGACTCAAAAACATAGTAGATAACTTCTCTCAATTTTTTACTCTCACCATCACCACTACGTTCCCAACCTCGTCGAGTGATGCCCTAACCAATACTTTCGGACCTTGTGTCCCTCTTTCTGATGGTTAGTTTTGCTGGACCGACGAAAATCCTCTCACGAATCACCTTGTGATTCTTAAGGCGACTTACTATCCATTCACGCACCTAACGATTCAAATGAGATTCTAGTGAGAAACCGAGAAAGGAACGCACTAGTATAAGGATGGTTGGACAGGATAATACCGGGTACGCATACCTGAAGAGCAGCAGTAACCACGAAACCGGTCCTGTGCTTCCCGGGAAATTTTGTTCATCCATCGATATGCGAAATATACTACTGAGAAGAAAAATGTATGATATTTCAAAAATTTCGGTTTGTGAATTGTTACAAGTTTACTGGACAAAAGGCTCTTTATTCTTGCCAGGTTTGATGGAGCAGAGCTTGGACGGGTCTTGAGTAAGAATGTTGCACTCGTGAATGAGGAGCGGTTCACTTAGGAACACAGCTGCACAGGAACGGCTGAATTGTTGGGTATTTCGTAACAGACAGACACCGCACGAAGTCGAATCGTTTCCATGTGTAGCAGTACAATACGAAGAACGTTGAGTCTTGGCCCAGTGCAATAATTAACAAAGGGGGTTTGCAGGATTTAAGGAACACACCATGATTATCGTCCTGACAAACCCGATGGGGAACCGATCTCAAATAAGTCAATAACTGCTGATGAAAAATTCAGTAATGACATCTGGGTTAATATTTCTGCAGTGAGACAGCGTATGTTAATCGGAAGAGGGTACCAGGTAGTCACTTACGGGGCTGACTACTCTGTCGTCGAAACCATAGGTAACTGCGAGTTCACAAAACAGTAATAACAGAAACAAAGCTTCCACGGTTTTACCAACACCGGTTCAACCCGACCAACCCCGTGAGCGATAGGAGTGCAGATGACCCCAACAAAACGAAACATTGCTTATGGTCAACAGGAAGGATTGCACTGTCTGTTAAACCTTATCTCACTGAAGACTGAAACATATTTCGGCATCATGGACAGTTTTGAGGAAGAAATTGACCTTTGGATTATCTGTAATATCTATTCTAATCTTCCTGAGAACTATTCAGATATTCTAATTGTCCTGATTGAAAAAAAGAATTAACCCAGGGGCTATTAGCGTGCTGGTGTTATTTGAATTTTGGATTGAGCATGTTCCTAATAGAATTTAACTGTTTATGGCCAGATGAGGTACTTTCAGAGTACGAACACATCTCTAACAGTACTTATTAAAATGACCAAATAGTGGAACTGACAACATGTACATGCCATGAAAAACAATACAAAAAAGAGTAAACATACCAAAGAAGCCAACTCGATTTCAACCTAGTGAACGGGAAAGTTCATGTTACTGATTCGACCGGCGAGTCTCTTAAAAGCTACACTCATTCTAATTCATTGTCAAGATCGACCACAGATAATATGAAGACTAGTTTGAATTTCGAGTTGCACGATCATCACGACCAATTTGTTACACAAAAAACTCCAAATCCAATCGTCATTTTGTACTTATGTCGGGGCAATCGATTGAGCTCAAACCTACAAATATAAACTTATCTCGCAGATTAACCCAAATGTCGTTTTGGGTGAATTACCCTACAGGATACGCAGTACTGCAAGATTATTTCTCCGTACGTTTAACGGTATTGGATCGATGCCTTGTGACGGTGTTATTTCTTACTGAGATTGGTATCACATAACACGGTGAATCCCCCCAAAGGGTAAAAAGCGAATACCAGTGAAAATGACTATCCATGCCGGAATTATTGTATTCAACAATCACTTACGATGCAGAAATCAGGATCAGTTAAAGCGAATGAAATGCATTCCACATGAACGGGAACACAAAACGAATTCCGAAAAACTGTCAACACAACGCTGTTCGATTTCAGACGGTTATCAGGGTGTTGAGCAAAGAAAGCTGGAAAAAAAAGCAATAACAACATCAAGAAGCTAGAAATCTTCCGTTACAAAAGCAGAATCATCACACTGAATATATATATATATATATATAATGTTTAGTGACACAATTCAGATTAAATCATACTCAATCACATCCAGTACAGCTTTACCGTCCCCTCGGAGAAGAAACGTGGAAAAAGATCATCCATACTCCATTCCCGTCTGAACAATTCAGTTGCACCAATTAATCGTAATGATATCCTAGGCAAAGACAGTGATGATCATTCAGGTGGGGAGGGAGAACAGCTAAGGAATGGAAAAACCCGGACGGGAAGTAACCCGACCGGAGAACGACTGGGTGTATTCTCGTGCAAAACTCATTAGGCTAATTGTGTACACTTACCGCAGTCGATAACAGATAGGCTGTCTTACTGGTCAGATTTGTATGGATGCGAATATCTTAGTTTGGCAAAAAGAAAATAATTTGCAATTGTTTCCGTAGAACTGGACTGGATTAAATATATCTTTGCTTCTTGATACTGTTGGCAACAAATTCAACGACAACCTAACTGTATGAAACATTATTTGCCACTTGTCTGGACAAGGTGGAACAATGTAACTATCTATAGACATAGTGGAACTTGTTTCTTTGCTGTTCTTGTTGTTGTTGTGGTTGTTGCCGTTGTTGTCGCATTGGTTGTACCTGTCCTTGTTCTTTTTAAAAGTGACAGTCTGATTGGAATTTGCAAACTGAAGTGGATGTTGCGTTAAACACCGGCAAGCAGGGCCTAAGTAGCTCAGTCGGCATAGCACCAGACCTCTAGTCTGCGGGTCCAGGATTCGAGCCCCTGGTCGGGCACCCAATTTTACTACGACGAATGATCCGTGGTGGGCAAGTAACCATGCTCATAGCGTCCCCCTTTACCATTCTCATTCCACATTTGGTCTCCGAAAATTAGGGAAATCAGCAGGTCAGTGAAAGAATCAAAATACCGACCCGACCGATTGGTCCAATGCGACTTTTGAGGTAGAGTGATCCAGGAGACACTAGCCCTGAAATTCCTTGTATGTTCATCCATCGTAACCGTTAACTTCACGTTTAACCAGTTACGTTTGATAAAGTTCACCACGGTTTAACCGCACTCCACATAATTCTAGTCTTGAGGCTCAACCCACAGCTGTGTAACTGTAATCCAATCAGATCTAGCGAACGTCTATCCCGGTTCCCGCGGTCTTCCCGTTGTCTTTACTTGCCTAACTCGGGGCAGATAAATTCCAATGCGCACTGGTATTCCGTGTCCATGGCTAATTGCTGTTAGTCGAATTCCGTGTTACAGTGTTAAGATCGGATGCTACACTTGTGCAGACAACGCTCTCAAGTCTTGGCAACGCACACAATCCCTGCATCTGGTTCCAGTCACTAGCACGTAAAGCTTGCAAAATATTTCATTTTTTATTGTTAACGAAGTGACCAGAATGTAGTCAAACAACAGTCTGGATAATGGCCACGCGGTCATTGGGCTTAATGGTCTCTCAGGGGTAGTCGACAAATCATCTCCACCTACAAAGAAGGCCGGAAGTCTTTGTTTCTCATGTGAAGCCCACCCGCGCAGCAAGGCTGACATCACTCCAACGAAATCCTTTTTGCTTCTAACACAAAGCTTTCACGTTTCCCTGGAAGTGATTGCATTAACAGACGGTACTGAGACGTTGATGGGATTACCAAATATGGTGATCCGGATGGGATGGCAATAGTTTAAATGTACTTAGCACTATGATGCAAAATACCACAACTATGCGAACCGAGGATTATACTCGATTTTCGAACCATTGCCACTGACGGTATAACGAACGAGTGAAGTGGATGATACACGAAACTTAGTGCTTCATGATCGACAACGGTAGTGTTCCTGACCAAAACAAACATTTGATTAGTATTTTGAAAACCCAGTAAACTTCCAAGGCTCCAGATGGAGTTTCTGAGCACCCTCCCCCACTCCAAGAAATACAGACGATTGACCTTCAACACTGTTCAATAATGGAACCTATAACAGTAGTTGATCAATCAGTGATAAGAACTGAGTTGTCTTTAGGAAAGAACGATTCGAAAAAAGCCCAAAACTGCTGATTAGATTGGGATATTCGAAATGTTTTTCTTGAGGCAGATTCCAAAATAATGAAGTAATTACTAAAATATCACAAAGACAACAGACTTGCCAAGAAAAATTTTGGGAATAAAGTGAGCATGGCTTGAAGATCAGTAAGATTGAAATACAATTCGAGCAAATGAAGGCACTCCAGAAAGTGAAGAAAACCATCTATCACCCGAGGTGAAGTCTGTAGTAATTTCGTCATTTTCCGAGAGCAGTCAAGCATTCGGATGTGTACTTTGTTTTGGTCCTAGTGGAAAACTATTTCCTGGTTTGAGCTGACAAACTCACACAAATCCACGTTTCGTCACTAAAATCTCCGTGGCTTGTGTCTCAAGTCTTTTCCCTTACTTCAAATCACCCGTTGGTCCCTAAACACACTGGCAGTTTTCATCCAACCTATTCGACTTTGGGTACTAATACTGGTGAATCCGACGTATTCGCAGTACACAGGTGACTGGTCAGATTTCTGTGAACCTATTCCACATGGCTCGGTATCATGGCCTAATTTTGGGGAATTTCAGCTTTTTTCTGAATAAACCTGAATTTTCCCACCGTTTCATTCGGATTAGCGTCTGCAATTTTATGGGCGATTTTTTTTAAAAATTCATATTGCCAGCGATGATAAAACGGTACTAGGTAACATGGAGGAGATGGTCAACCTTCCTTCCTTTCGGAATTCGGTCAAAACCTGTCGGATTTAGGCCAAAAATATTGGGAACTGATACATGAGACTTCTCAAGAGTACATCCGATCACAGACTGTAGAACCGTGTGTGAGTAATCAAAGCGTTTTCCAACACGCACTCACAAATGTGTTCATGTACGATGAATTACATTTCATACATACGTGAAGGAGATTTCAATAAATCATTTGGATGACGTTTTTGCGATAATTATGCGTAATTGTTACGCATATGTCCCGCCGATTGTGATAAAATCGGAAATTCCCACGGCTAACTTGTTCGGTTTTTAGTATTTGTCAGGCGCAAAGAAGCATCGATAAATATCACGAATTTATTTGCAAGTTTCCCTTAATATATCTGTTTGCAGACAACAAGTGCGACCTGGGCTGTCTAGATAAACGTGTATGCACATGAAAAATGGAATTCCATTAAATCACAAAAATTTCATAGAGACTTTTGAGATTGTCTTAGGATCTGTCCCAGTTTGCACTTGTGGATGATAACAAACTCGATTGTTCAACAGAAATACTCGTTCTATTTTTTTAACACACGACTACCCCTGTGCTTACAGGCCAGCGATAATTATACGTTAATCCGGATGTTTTGTCTTAATTGGGGTCCAAGAACCATGGATGATCACCCTCGGGAACATTTTTGTCTAGGAAATAGCTTGATTTCCACGGAAGTTGATCTTGAGTCAAGGTCACCTGAGTGCGCCGCATTAGTCGCTTGCATTGTGACCTTAGCGGTGATGCAGTGAGCACGAAAAAGCAACATCTTTTGGTATCCCAATGTAGAAGACAATGAACCGATTTAAATAACTCGGTTAATTTTAAATTCGGCGAGTAAACTTTCCCACCGCTTTAACCCAAACGATACTACCATTCGCCTTATATTAAGCGAATAACCTTTTGACAAGAGCATGTCCTTCAGGGACAAAATCTATTACATATGAAAGTGACCACAAAGTCCCTTTTATATTCTTCTTGAATTTTTGCGACGAGGGCTCTTTTTTCGAATCCAGACGAGGATTATTTCGGGTGTTTCATGTATCATTGTCCAAATAGAGTTGGTGAATATCTGAACACTCCAAGCTTCGGAAGACATGGAGTGTGAATTAATCGTGCAATAAAATGGGAAATAAAATTCTTTTGCTCGACAGTAGAAAGGGTTAAGCGCTTTAATCAAGGCGCCCGTTAATTTGGTTCATGGCTGGATGAAATGTGGTCACCTGTAGAAGGGAATTATTTGAAAAAATTATCTCGTATTTCTATTCCAGTCCAAGGTATTAACTCGCAAACGAATAAAATTGGAGAAGCCTTTCAAATAGACTGCAGGCACGAGAAAGTTTTGCTCTTGTGGACACGGAGATATTCCCGTGACTCCAAGGAAGCGGATAATATAAAAGAAACGATAGTGTCTTCGAAAGAAGCTTCGTGTTTTACTCCGCCAGAATTCGGTAAACACGTTATGTTGAGTAGAGTGATTTTCTTTCAGTCTGACGCAGATCAGGTGAACTCACACTTGGGTCCAGGGTATGCGTTAAAGGAATGTTGATTACATCCAAAATATGCTTCCTGCCGTGACTTGGTAAGTTAATGAGCTACCTAAGGAGTGGATATTGGCATGGAAATTCTAAAATGTCTTGGAGTATGAGGCAAAAGCAGTTTCATGCTTGAGGTGTTAGATGCCATATCAAAATGATCAAAATACTACTGAAAGATAAGGACGGACCCATAGATGGCTACTGCTTATTGATCTTGTATTTATAGCAATACAAGCGCCAAACTGTTGTTAATGACTTACACTCTGTTCTCCAAAGGCGGCAGATCAACGCGTCGCGACTGAGATATACATGTGATGACTAAAACGTGATATTGACTGAATTTTTAGCTTATTTACTCGCTGGACAACAACGGAGCACACAACTTGTTTTTGAAAAGATTCGTCCGCTCTCGCTGAATAAAAGGAATAATAATTAAAGTATTTGTTTCTGTATTCTCTTTCCTAATGAACCGGATCTTACTCACGTGACACTTGTTCCCTGGGCTTCGACACGAACTGTAGCTCCGAAATAATGTGGAAACCAGTGTATTCCCATGATCCATATGAAAATGCCAGTTTTTCTCTGCCCACCTATCAGTTGCGACTACGGTTTAGGTGGCATCAAAGCTTCCCCCTGCCCGTATCACCAAACCGGTGGCATGGCTTTGTTAATCGGTCGGTCAGTTACCCTTTCGCCGGCCCCCATCGCTCGGAAAACAGCGAGCAATTCTTCCGAGGCTTATCGCTGTGATGGCCTAAGGAACTCAGGTCTTGGTCGACTCGGTTTGAGCAACTGGTCTGTGGGCTACCATGTCACCCAAACCACAGACATCTTGGTCACAAGACAGTGCAGGATTCGGACACTTCAGACGAACATTACGGCGCGGCGTGTATGCCGGCCACAAGCTTTGCCTAGGAACATCCACACCATATTATTTGGCCTAGTCAACAGGAATGGCTGAACTAGTGGTTGCATTGGCGACAGTACAAACCCAGTTGTCTCGGTGCCCACGATATAAATAAGGTTGCAAGTGCAGCCAAGCACCACGCCATCGAACACTGGCTAGACAGATGAAATTAATTCCTACGTAGATAATCGTTATGCAAGCTTTGGCACCGGTGGTACTTGGCCCTGCTCCTCACCATGATCAAAACCCAGCCTAAACCAAATGGCCTGAGCAGAAGTGAAGTGTAGTGGTATCAACAAAGATTCAACAGCGAAGCAGAAAGGTACAAGAACGGGAAACGAATAAACCGGGCCGATGTCAATCACTATCATAATTACTTTTTCGTAACAGACGAAGTTGGGAACGCAGTTTGTGCTTGACACCAGCCCACGCGTGAGCATTGTTTGACAGCATTAGTTCCTCAGGCAATGAGTTGTACGTTACCAATAAAACTCCAACTAGGACCAATGGTACGCGTCCATTTAATCTGAACTGCGGGCTCCGCCGTAACTAAGACTTAGTATTTATTGTGATTGGCCTTCCTACTATGATCAAAGGCATCGATTTTTCCGATTTTCAACCTTGTGATTGGCGTTTCAGAACACGTCCTAGTGGATAAAACTGCTCAAACGTCAACTAGTTGTAAACTATCAACGGGACGGTTGAGATACCTACTGCTGCTGTGACCTACTAAACGGTTTCCCCGGGACTTTCAAACTTAACATCTTTCTGTCTAACATCGCTTAATCACACCCGGTTCACCAATTCAATGTTGCCCTGGACGTTTTGGCACCAGATAAACTCAAAATGGCCGAGGCCAAGTTTCCGCATACGCTAGACCTTAGTGTCATTCGGTCTTCATTCAGTCAGTGGGTCTGCTCCAAAACATATGGAACCCAAAAGTCGATGGACGAACGGCTTTTGTGTAGTGATTATCAGAGCTGAACAACTGCGCTATACCAGACCGCTACTCGATTCCTCAGGTCTGAGACCTTATGACTAGAGTGAGTAGTTGTAAAATCCTCAGCTCCATCGATTCGGTGCGAGCTCGCGACCAAATTTGTGTGAACCCTAATGAAATCCAAAAAATTGTCGTTCTTGAACCTTTTGGCCTCTGAGTTTGGTTGCTCATCATTCGATCGTCGCAACAGAGTACAAAAGCCCTAGTGTTTAATGGATCACGTTAGTCAGAGACTCGATTAACTACACACCTAATTGCATAACAACTTAGTTGCAAATGCCTCAACCAACGACCACGCCAAGCATCTGCAAGCACTGCTTTCGAGCTTTTGTGCTTCGCGGGTAGCTCAAAACGCCTCAAAGTGCTTGTTCGGTCGGGAGATAGTTACTTTCGTGGTGCATAGCATAAGGTCTATAGGATCACTCTAGTTTCAGATAAAAGCTACCGTTGAACATCGCGAACAATCTTCTTTCAAGTCTTTCAGGACATCCGACGGTCCAGTTAATTGTAATCAGTGATTTATTCCTCATGACTGTCCATTTTATGCTCCTCTTAGCATGTTGGCTGCATGGCCAGTTGAGGAAGCCCGCGTTTTTTGGTAACACCCGTTCGGTCTGCAGTGAACTGAGGCTCGCTACGCGCAATATAACTGGTGTTACACATCACTTTCCTAGCGTGCCACTGGCTCTGCTGACGGATGCTACCGAGGTAATTAGCATTGTTCTGTGAGAGCAAATAAATTGGGCTTGGCAACGTCTACAGTTTTTCACCATGCTTTTGCAACCAGCCAGTTCAAGATGTAGCATGTCAGTGAGGGGACAGTTGGCAATTTATTTGGCTGCTCGATATTTCCGGCGCATACTGGAAGAGATAGTTTCCACAGGTTCCAAGCCGATAATCTTTTCTTCTCGGGCAAACTCGCGCCACATAGTGCAGTTCACCGAAGGTATCAAGTTCATCACCGGTGAACTAAATGCCGTGACAAATGCACTGTTGCACCTCAATCTACCTAAGCAAAATAAAAGTATTTACTTCGCAGCCATTGGCGCAGCACAGATCTTTCACCCACAGGCCGAAGAAATATCCCAAAAGGCTTTTTGAAAATGCAGCTTATGTGACATCTTCCTTGGGTTTTCTCTCGTCCAGTCGTCTCGTATTCGTTCCAAAAAAGTATCTTCAAGACGTTGCACTGGTTGTCGCATCCGTGCATGTGAGCCTCGGTTAAGCTAGTAACTGAACTGTCTGCGTGGCCCAAAGAGAATAAAGACCAAAGATCTTGGCCACATAGCTGTTTGAATTGCCAGTGTGCGAAAATTCACGGGAACACAAAAGTACGGTGGGTGAGTTTTAGGCATCCGATACGTCTTTCCAGTAAGTGCACTTTGACCTCGTTGGTATTCTTCCTCTGTCCACAGGATTCCGTTTATCGCTTCCCCATATGGATAGTTTCAGTAACTCTCACAGACTGTTCTTCTGAAACCCCAGCTGACGCATTCCTAGAGCGATGGGGTGCCCCGTTTGGTTGCTCAACCATCGTTAACACCGATGGTGGTTCTCCTTTTTGCAATTAGTGTTGTTCATTGTGGAATGCACCGTCCGAAGGTCTAACATCACACGTTCAGCATCTTCCACTGCACCCACTAACGTGGATCGAACGAAAGCACAGACAACGACACAACGTGACCGCAGAGGCCAGGTCTTCCGCAAACTTAGACGTTTTACGGATAAAGTACTGCTTATCCTGGACTGCTATTCAAAGCACTCCAGAAGTAGCACCAAGTTGAGTCTCTGCAACAAGTTTATTTTATGATTGCACACGACATGATTCGTCACGATATTGCGACCCAAACAACTAGTTCTGATCTTTTTTCGTTATTGTGTCTCAAGTTGACGTTTCATGACCGGCATATAGTCGGTCTCCGAGAGAGAGGTGACCAAGAAGCGACTCCAAAAGGATGTGTGAAGGAGTGAAGTCACTTGTAAACCACATTTGCGATGTATTGTACGGGTTCTGACGTCTAGCTGTATTCTATCACCCCGGGTAGTTTCTCACTGACCTCGATGACAGTGCATGCCCGGATGAAGAAGGCTTGCAAAACCTAGAATGAAATCGGGCCATTAGCTATCCACGGAAAAATCTGCAGAAAGGAATTCGTACTGCTAAATCTTTCCCTCCTTCTACACTATAAGGCAAACGATAATCCACAATTTGGTGATTTTTTTCCTCTCTTCCTTCAAGACGGGTTTCTCGTAGACAATTTTCCAGATTTAACAACCACTCCTACTAATTTTTCGATGGCTCAGGTTCACAGCCTTATAAAGAATGAATCGTATGTTACATTGTTTTATCCCCTGGAAAATCCTGTACTCACATTTGTAGTTGCTTTTACTCCTACTGAAGTAATCTCTTCCTCTCCGAGCCGATAAACTCACACAGTGCCCCGTCCAGTCAGTAAGATCTTCGTGGCTCATGAGTCAGATCCTTCTGGATCGACCTGGGGTATTAAAAGGCTTTCGAGTTCACGATATTATCCGGACAACACATAGCTGCACCAAATGAAATAACGAATTGTATTAATCTCTCCAGAAAACAACAAATACGGATATCGTGCAAGGATTGGGCGTGCCTAAGAACAGAAACATTACCCTGATATGAATCAGGCTCATACAAAACAGGATTAAAAGTCTGTTGAAAAATGAAAAGTTGCATACTGAGACCAAGGTGAAAAATTATATCGGTACAGATCAAATGTGGCATTTTCATTGAAATGAAAGTCCGCTTAGGCGTAAGCAACGAAAAGCTAACTCAAGATTCGTCGAATTTTCGACGCACACTGCGTAAGTCGATATTGCTTTCCGTGTAACATCGGACTGCTAGCATCACATCATAATAACTGAAGTATCAAAAGTTGGTAAAGCACGAGATTCTTCCGCCGCGAGCTCTTTCTAAGTGTGCATCGGTCAGGTCAGTACTTGGGAATACACTGGAACGTATCGGGAGAGGAAATACTTCTGCAAGTCTGCCCGTAGTTGTCATCTGCAGCAGCAAACATTCGTCATGCCCGTTCTCAGTCTGTAATGTAGACCTACATGACACAGAGTCTATCCTCTTCCCCTCAACCCTCCCCGAGGTAGCAGAGGACGTGGGAGTTCCAGTGACAATCTCAAAAGTGCAATAATCAAACACATTAGATTATCCGATCGGCAGTGTCTCGATACGTTTTTCATAAATGTAAAAATCGGAGATCGGAAACCATCTAAACCCCTCAGATACGCGAAACAAATTTTGGGGCCTTACAAAATGGATGACTCACTCCTACTGCATTTGTGGATGCAGATACTTACCTCTCCAAGTAGAGAAATTTCTGCATCCCTAAAGGCAGATCCTTCGACATTGGAATTAACTGAATATGCCGACGGAATGTTTGACGCTAATCCCAAGAGCAAGAATGCTGTTACGGCCCCCTTCACCGCACTTGCGAACTCCATCTGGCAATTTAAGCAACAAATGGATCACTGAAAATCTCAGATGAATGTTTTACTCAAAACATACACACATCAAAATGTTCGCCGTGAGGCCCTAGAACATTTAGAAGACATTCTCCTGTTCCAGCTAAGAAATCTGATTTTTGCTATCACCAGCCTTTTGGTACATAGACCATCGTTGTCAGTCTCAATGCAATTTCAAAACAAATCGTACGAGAAACGTAAAAGCCCGCCAGTAATGGTGATTGTTGCCACTGGTTCTGAACCTGGTGGCCTATTCTGGATTTTTGATCGGTCTAGTTCCATGAGGTTTCTAATTGACACCAGTGCCCGGGTAAGTGTGATCCCTGTTCCCTTAGGTCTGCATCCTACCACCCTCACTTTCCAGGCAGCCAACGGTACCTTCATTAAGACATACAGTCAAAAATTACTGACACTTGATCTAAGTTTAAGGGGATAACTGCTCTGGGATTTTGTAATTGCTGACGTTCCCCTTTCGATCCTCGAAATGGATTTTCTTTCCACTTTGGTCTCATGGTTGATGCAAAACACTGCGTTTTGTTAGATAGCACCACATCTCCACAGGCACACAGCATCTACGCTTGAATCCCTTCTGTTGGAATTAGTCCGATGACATTCCAATCCTCACTTTATTCCATTTTCTTCAATAACTGTGCCACAGATGGCCCTAACCGCAGCAGCACACGACTTTCAGCACCACATTATCACTAAAGGTCCCCCCGACAAGATCGCGCCCCGTAGACTGTTAACTGCGAGACTTACTGCAGCCGAAGCAGAATTTGAACTTGTGTTGGGACTGGAAATAATTCACCCAGCAAGTAGCCCATGGCCATCCACATTCCACATGGTTCCGAAAAACAACACCGACTGGAGCCCGTGTGCTGATTATCGTGTACTAAACAATGCAACTATAATTGACCGTAGCCTGATCCCGCATACTCACGAATTTGTCCAAAGCATATAGGGTGAAATAATTTTTTCAAAGCCTGATCTGGTAAGGATGTAGTTCCACATTGCTGTATTACTGCGTCACAATGTCATTTGGCTTAAACGAATTCCTTTGCATGCCTTCTAGCTTGCGAAATGCAACTCAGATATTCCAGAGGTTCATGGACCAAGTGCTTCGTGGTCTCGATTTCGCCTTCGTGTACTTTGATGACGTCCTCATTGCCGATACAGACGAACATGAACACCGCGAGCATCTCCACCTGATCTTTCAAAGCCTCAAGGAGCATGGAGTTTCGTTCAATACCTCTGTGTATCCTTGGTGCTCCATCTATCGAACTACTTGGTCATTACCTTGAAGATGAAGGCATTTGACCGCTAGGGAGTAAAGTGGGTACTAAAGGTGACTGCCCAGAACTACAGTCTTTCCGGAGTCTCCGTCGTTTCTCGGGTATAATCAACTACTATTGCCAATTCATACCCAGTTGTTTCGAGATCTTGCAACCACTGACCGAACTTCTAGGAAAGGGATCGAACAAGTTCTTCATGACTCCAGAAGCTAAAAGAGCACTATAAACAGCCAAGGAAGCCTTATCTAAAGTGTCTGTCCTCCAGCACACGGACGCTAACAACAAGGCCGTTATCATTCTACGAACATATACGTTAAATGTGCCAGTCGATACCGAATTACTGCAAGTAGTTATTGGTGCAACTCAAGCTGTCATTTTTTCTCCCACACTACAACCGGCACAGTCCATGCATGGCACATTTGAACGTGAACTTCTCGCGATATACCTTGCAATAAAGCACTTTTGATGCATGTCAGAGGGCGGAACTCTACTATCCATACTGATCATCAACCACTCACACATGCTGACAACAGTGATCACCACTGCCCAAGAGAAATTTGACATCTTAATTGCATCTCTCAGTACCCTACGGATGTCGGGTACGTTAAAAGATCTGATAACCTTGCGGCGGATGCTCTGTCCCGTTCAGGTGTGGATCATATTTCTGGGTCAACCTCATTCAGCTGGGAAGACATCGCGAATGCACAGCAAGATGATGATAAGGAACTAGTTTACCATCGGTCATCATCGTCGTCATCCTTCCTGGTGCTGAATGATCTGCCAGTTTCTGATGCAGACATTCTCATTGAGTGTAACATGTACACTGGAAAACCCCACCAACTGTTCCGTATTCGGTGCGCCGCTGGATTTTTGCACATTTGCATACCCTATTTCATCCTGGAGCATGTGCCTCTATCAAACCGACCACCATGTTTGGCCTAATATGGATAGACACATACTTATTTAGGTAAAATTTCGTGCCCCATGTTAACGAAGCGAAACCCACCGACATGTTCAGTCGTCTTCCGAAATACTCACTGATAACGGGCATTTTTCTCACGTCCACCTAGACACCCTGGGTTCCTTGCCACCAGCCGATAGCTACCGTTTTCTCTTGACATGCGTTGGCCGTTTCTCCCTGTTTGGCTAGTGGTTGTCCCCATATGCTGACCCATCCAGTGAAACGGTCTCCAAAGCTCTTCCACATCACTGGATTTCTACGTTGGTATTCATTCTACAATCACTACCGACAAAGAGGCACAATCCCAATTTAAATTGTTCCCTTGTTTTTCCACCCTGATTGGATTTACACATATTCGCGCGACTGCATACCGTACTTCATCAAATGGATAAGTAGAGAGGTTTCATAGGCAAATAAATACCTCTCACCTCCATCTCTAATGTAATTAAATGGATGGACGCCCTCCCGTTGCCTATGTTATATGCATTTGTTCAGCTCTAAGGGAAGAATTTGGTTATTGCCCAGCCTAATCGGTATTTGCACACCTTCCCCGCTGCCTGGTGAGTTGTTCTGTGATAGTACCGGTGTTATTGGCCCGTCCCTGCTTGTTAGTCACATGCAGTCATACATGAAATCACTTAGGGCCCTCCCGACCCCCCCCCCACATTTCGTCCCACTTACACTCCAAAAGATCTAAGTAGATGCCCGCATGTTTGTGTTCATGATTTTGTGAAATTCCCTTTGCATCCCGCATACTCTGGCCCATTCGGCGTTATTCCCTGGCGCGACAGACATTTGGTCATTGACAGACTTGGTCACACAGACAGTGTAAGTCTTGGATGGCTGAAAGCGGCATTCCTTGATTCTAACTGTATGACCGGAGGTTCTTTCACAAAAATCAACCGTTTCTGGACCTGATGCACCCAGATGCCTTGAGAACGGCCATCAGAACACCTCACAAACACGGTCTACATTTCAGCCCCCCTACCGGTCTCGACAGGAATATCTTTAAACCCGCATTCAGTTAAATCGACCTAAGAGTCTGCACGCACGAGGTCGACGTTCTGGGATGAGGGCCTAGCCGAGCGCACCCCGAGGTGTACACGGCCTTGGTATTTGAATTTCTAACCGAAGGCCAGTCTGGACAGCCGAGCACCAGAATCACATGACCTGGTTGAAGGGCCTAGACGCAGCTCACCGGTTGTACAGGCTTTCTGCTTTAATTTGTCTTCGCGCGGACGTACCCAACCCGTGCGAATACGTTGTGGTCCTATTCTCCACCACACCATTCAACCGCCTCAAAGTCAATTATCTGAACTGGGTACAGCACCAGCCAAGAATTGGAGGCATAGACCCAGTAATTTTCCATGTAGTAATTATTGTTGAGGCTGTGTTGGCCATAAGAAAATACCCGAACAAGTCTGCTTGTGAAAAGGCTCATTCAACTCTAACTGTATGAATAATAAAGGTAAGTTTTCAACCCTCAGGGTTAGCAGCGTAAGTGACACATGAGGAATTCTGTCATAAAACGAATAAAAATGTTACCGGTCTCTATATTCGCTGGCAATGGATGTGATCCTCCAAATTGGACCATTTTTACACTTTTGTATGACCTGCTTCGGGTCAGCAAAAGCACATGGCTGATCTGCGTGGACAGGAAGATCGTGAATTCAATTGACCACGTGAATTGTATTTGTCGCGATTGGAAAAATTCGGAATCGACCTTCCATTGCCCTGTATCTTCTTCTTAAGTTATCTAGACAATAATGAGGCATCATAGTTGATTCCATATGCTTCCAGCTACTTCCATCTTAGTACTTGGGTCAGTTATGCAGAATCATTACAGCTACAGACGTGATAAGCTTGATATCTCGACAGTGTGCGCAAATGTTACCCATGTATTGAACATGTTGATCTGTTTGGGCAAATAATTTCCGCTGTAAATCTGACTGGTAGATTCCCGCTGCTAGAGGAGCCCACAGTTCACCATCCAAGTGGGAGCCACAATCAGATTTTGCAGCCGGTGTCTGTAATTGGAGCAGGCACTCCGCACAGACTGGTTTTCAGAACCAACAAGGGGAGTGAAGTTAGTCCGTTCCTCGACGGCATAATTGGCATGAGTGAGGTGCCGCTGAATTCGAGATCTTAATTTCTAACAGACCCAATCTATCGAATTAGACGGAAAAGATAACTTTTCAACATTTCATAGACGTCTTTCCCAAAGGGATATAAAAAAATGCCAAATCCTTGGAGTCATTCGAATAATTTTTGATCATATACCATATTTCAAAGCGATATGTGCAGTCCTTCGCCTTTCCGAGAGTAGAATTCATATTTAACGGCTCCAGCCCCGTAGCATCCATGTTTAAAATTTCTCTACGCGACGCCAACTATGATGCATTCGTAATTGAATCGCTGAACTGCTGTGCGAATACCCCCCAAAAATGAAAAATCGTGATGAAATGACCGATAAACTTATTTTTGCATGAACATGGCAACCCATGAAGCTGCAGAACTGTAGTCGAGCGACAAATGCACTCTAGCGTACTTGTGCGTGAGTCAGTTACAAATAACTCACAATCACTTACAACATTTTCAAAGACATCGTAGGAAACGGGTATGGACGTCCGCTACACGTTCTTATTGAATTAGTCTTCATATGTGCGCTAGCATTTACTGCTGCTTCCCGGTTCCTTGTTTCGTGAGGTTTTTTCCCAACCATGTATCTGCGATAGGGCAACTTGCGTACCGTTCAAACCGGAGTAAATCCGCATTTTCCATTAGTCCGGGCACTTCTTTATTGTACTGCATTCCTTGACTATTTTTTTCGAATATGCACCGACATGGTCCACGAATCAAGGCTGGGATTGAATTCCCGTGGTTTATTCACTCGGATCAAATGGTTCTATGTCGACTGATTGTTCATGTTACTTAACTGACCACCTGCGTACGCTGTCTGTCCCTAATTACTGTTTATTCGCGTTTGCTTCATTCTCATGTCATATTATGTCTCACTTTCATTGTTTGTTTATATCAATGGATGATGTGACTGGGGCCTGATTAATGTACCCGTTTTCCTGTGTGCAGATAAAAATCTACGGCTAATTTGTTTCGATTAGCTACAAATAACCCATTTTGAAGTGAAGCATGAAATAAGTTTGATCGGATTACGAAAATCGTCTTAGATGATGTTCTACTTGCAACTTTCGGATCTCTGTGATATTATCAATCAATATGACTTCGTTGTTAGGCCACATCAGTCCTGTCGCTGCTAAACTGTTCTCGTGGTTAATTAGCCATAACGGATGGCTTTCTAGCAGATGCTCATGATTTTTAATGCTCCACTCCTTACGATCCTTACAAAATACCTGGATGAAAAGTTAGAAGGCACAGTACCGGGCAGGCTCGTTTCCGGTGTTTGGCATGTGGTCATATAGAGCACATTTTGTAGGTATTAGATTCGGGATAATGGAGAAAAACCACGGGAAATGCTGTAGTACAAAAGAATAAAGAGTGCAGAAAGCTGAAGTTATCATTCCACAAGAGTTACGACTGCACAGACAAGCAGGGGATGAAATTGTACACACAGGTGACTTGCATACGTTTCGAGTCTATTATCGCTCGAGGCTCCAACATCTCAGTCGCAAAGTTACCAATTAGGCAGAAACACGGTAAAGTAGAACAAACGACTCGACTTATAAATACCCACTCGAAAAGACAACTTATCATATTAATAAATCCAAGCCGTATCCTCCGAGAAGATTTCGAACAGCATACGCTGACCAAATTCACATATCTCCAGATACAACAACGAACTGAGCTAAGAAAATTCCCTGTTCTACTGTCAAGTTCCCTAATCTCGCACACAAACGACAGTCGGGATGCATGTTGTGTCTGTTTAAATGGGTTCAACAGGGCATTCTCGTCACTCGTGATTTGGCACATACACAACCAGACCTGGAAAGAAATGTAGGTTTCGATTTTGCCAATAATGTAACACTACTTGCAGTACGAAATTGTACGCTGCCGTGCGCTTCTGCCCAGGTTATTTTGATAGTATCCCCATCAACCTACATACTGTGGTAACGAACGCGCAGACCTATTGAACAGAAAAACTGTTTCTTGAAAAAAACGTATTTACTACGAATGATTTTAAGTCAAATTCCGTCATTAATTTATGAAAATCTTGATAATTACCGTAATGTGTGGTTTCGGCATTGTCAACCGTTTGTAACCATCCGCAGATAGACTTACTTCCCCTTCAGGTGAACGGCGGCGGAGGAAAAAAACTAGTCTCTAAAAGTAGGCGAAACTGAAGTAAGGAGAAAAAATTAAACTGATAAAATGGAATATTCAAAAAGTATGTAGGTATCGCCGTGGGAACCCAAGGTTATCGGAACAAAAGACATGTCGTTAAAAAGACTTGTGATCCCAGTTCAACCATTCACTTGACTTCCAGCAACTAAACAACCTTTTCGATTAGTAGTTTCTTTGTCAACCAAGTCGATTCAAACCAAACCTAGTGCTTTTCGGCAGCAGCTAAACATACTGAGGACTTATAAAGCTCGAGTCCCGATGGCCTGTCTTCCTTCAGTCTGAATGGCCTAGCCATTGCCTCGTCGAGTTTTTTGCTGAAATTATGTCTTTTTGAAAATGGGAGAGATTCTTGATTTGGGAAGATAACGCTCATTCCAAGAAAGAAGTCTGGTACACGCAGCCCAACTGCAAGTACATCTGTGACGCCCATGGAAATGAAGTGTCGCTACCAGACGTCGTCGCTGTAATTTCTTCAGAAGGGGTCTATCCACTGGCGCGATAATCACCTGGATTCACCCTCTACGCAACAGCATAATTAGAATGCTTAATTGCACCTGCTTTAGACAAGAAATATGAAACAGTTCGTTTGCTATTATTGGACAATAAATGGGCTTACTGTAGCCTCTGGAGATCAGTTTTACTTAAGTATACTTTCAAATCAGGAGCCCGCGCTTGGTTCACTATTATTCAACAGGACGCACCCAGTATGCGTTCTTTAATGCTAAGGCATTCTGTACAGTGCATAGTAAATATGATGTATTAGGGAATCCAGTTTTTCCCTACTCCTGTCCCCTGTACCTAAGACCACTGCCTATTCCGCCTCTATTTACTGCGTGCATCTATGCGGATTATCTTTCTGTTGGATGTGGGCATTCCAGACCTGAGTTCACTCACTATTTACAGCAGACCCGGCCACATTGCAGATCAGTCCTCATTTTGTCTGAGCCACATTGGACATGTATTCGCCCTTGTATTCATTTAGGTTCTAAATCAGTGAACCTATTCTCTCTTACATTGGATTATTTCATGAACCGGGCGGTGCGCGTGAAGATACCAATTAACTCGTCTGCTGGCTATCCGTTAATCCTGGTGCCAAAAGCTTGCATTTTGCCGGATGTGGCGGGCTGTAGTCACTTAAAGCACACCAACCTCATTCGGGACGGTCATAATTTTCTGTAGACTCAGGCGTCTGTGTTTGCGAAAATTGTTTGTTTCCATTGTTCATTCCATGTCGGATAGAGTCTCCTTGTGACTGCGCTTCAGTGGACGAACTTGCCGACCCCATGACGCACATTTCTACCATTCGCAACACCAGTTCCGACTAAGACAAAGAATACTCTGAAGCAGTTTCTGTTGGAAAAGGCAAGCTTCGTCTCGCTTGTGTCGAAAGCATACGGAGCTACTCCGTGGGTTTCCAATATTCTCGCGATGACCGACCGTGATCGGCTAGTCGCAAAGGATACCTGCTCACGCCAAAATTTCTGTGCGTTCCGAAGGCACAATGAAACCGAGACATTCATAGTACTACCTACTATCCACCAAGTGGCACAGAACCTCGACTGAATGGCAGAAGTGCGGAAATGCAAACCGGCAGATTCAGACAGTAGGCCGTTTCAACCAATTAGCGTGAGCAGCCCGTGTTATATTACTGAAAGCCAACTATGATGTGGGCCAAACAGGCGATGGTTCGGGAAACCGGTGAAACACGCGGCAGTCACACGGGCATTGAGGTCCATTTGTTATTTCCATAAATGTTTGAATTTCACTCTCATAGAACGAGATTTGTGTTTGGTGGACTATGATTTTCTCCCGTCGAGATACTAGGAAAGAACGGCTGTTGAATAGCAATAGACGCGACTGTCGAGGGCGGGAATTCGACCACTGTCGGTTGTACAATTTTTGACTCCTTTAATGCTGTTGTGGACTAAACCCTCAGTGCCGCCCGCGTGCAAGAGGTCAGGCGCCTATCTTCTCGGTTGTTGGGATTCCGCCGTCTTAGCGACAGTGTCACCCCAGGAAACTGTACGCACAAATAGGGGTTGAAGGCTCTGGATAACTGGAAGCCAGCGCAATTTATTCTACAGAATCAATCAGTTGCTGCGGTGAAGTTGATTTCCAACTCTCAGACAAATCCCCCGCCTAGGTTACGGTGTTTCCTGACTAAGAGTATCCCAGAGCCAATGAAAACCACGCCCCAAATCGCCTTAGGTACGAGGCTTATTCATACCCGTGGAGTGTTGTCAGTGCTGCTCCCTCCCGATGAAGAAATCACGGTCCTCATGATCATAGCTGGATGTTTATTCAGGCTAGGATTAAAAGATGGTGGAATCCTATGCTATCTAAAATTGGTTTTGAGCTCAGTGGACGAGGTAAAATTGATGTATCAAAAATGATACACATTAAAATGAAAACCAGAAAGACTGCTACAAGGTTTTGATCGTGAGAACAGGGTAAAACTAAAAGCAGCATTGACGGAACTTCATAAACAGTAAGTTAGTAATAGGGTGGGCCTAGGTTTACAGGATCTTCGGGCACATCGGAGGCGTCTTCATAACAGGTAGAGTACCATTACAGTTTGCTGCTTGCTAGTCCCTCCAATTTAATTTTCGGCAGAATCACAACACAGGTTGTGGATGGATGCTGTATGTCCCCAGGGCTGTGAGCACTGCGTATGTGTGTGTGCGTGTGTGGCGTGATTACCAAACGCGCGGTCTTGCGACGTTCTCCAGAATTGTTTATTTTGGTTGGAACTTGCTTGGTGAATGGTGCACTGAACTTGCAAATCTAATTACCGTGATGCAAACTATTTAGAATTGGTCAGTGTCCCACCAGAGTTGGAAGAGATGTAATCTTGCTAATACCCAGTAACCTCCTGCCACTGGACCTCGTAGCGAAAGTAGATAACCAGGGCCACAGCGAATTCGTGTGACGCCCTCTAAAGCTAACTGGAGGTGGGCTTGTTACAGTAGGAAGCATGTACTGGACTCCAACACGGATTCTGTGGAAGTTATAAGGAGCTTCAAGGGATAGACTTGTGAGGCTTTTGTGTGATTTTTGGTGACTTTAGCTCACCCGGAATTGACTGAAATAAAAGTGTATGCCGACATGTTGTCAATTAATTCCTGGTGGACTTATTTTAAACGTTACGGTTACCTCTGTTCCAATACGCAACAAATCCGACTCGACTCATGTATCAGAAGTCCTCTACTTGGGACCTAATCGTTTCACTCATACGTTCAGAGATTAAAACGGTGAACTAGTTAGCACTTTCTAGCCTGAGTGGCCATGCTATGTCAGGCTTCTAATGGGGAGTCGGGCAAAATTCTTTCAAGCTCAACAAACTATCTGTTATTTATGGCGCAAGCATTTCGAGTTGGTTCGAAGTAAATCGGGTTCTGTGTAACTAGAAGTTTCTAGGCCATGTAATATAAATGCTCTTTGGGTAGTGATTCATGATGGTTTCCGCACCTACTATTCATCCACTCCCCTCGAAGAGCCACAGCCTCGTGCTATTAGCCCAATTTGGTTTGATCGGAAAGACAGTCGCTTCCTAAAAACGAAATAGTACTTTCTGCTAAATCCAGCAAAACTACCAGCGGTGGTGGAATACTCCGAAAGCCGTCATAAAGCGCTCATGGAGGGAAAACGATAACAGTAATGAGAAGGGCGAGCCTGTGGATTTTGTCCACAGACCTAAGATCCTCGTACACAGAACCAGGTCAATGGCCGGCATCCTCATGTTGAGTTATTTAACCCTGGTTGTAACGGATAAGGCTACAGCTGATAGTTTGGCGTGCATACTTCCAACCCGGTCTTGGCGATATAATTTCAGCATGGCTTTCCAGTTTCGTTTTCAGCGTGTATCGAGGAGGGAGTTCGAGCAGCGTTATGGTTGGTCGAAATCAACCAATCCCGAGGCCTGGGTGGTGTTCATTCTCTGTTAAACGGTGAGTTAGCTGGCTTACCGACTCTGCCTTTCACTTGGCTTTTCAATATGTCATTATCTGTTGGTTGTTTGCCTAGGGGACTGGAAAGGGTACCATCGGTCCTCCGTTCAGCCGTGGTGCAAAGTCCGCCGCTGTAAACTGCAGACCTCAGTTGTGGTGAAAGTCCTGAAGGTGGTGGTAACTGTTCCGCTAAACAGTTGCGTTGGACAACATCAACTCTTGTGCCTCCAGTAACACAACTTCAGAAAACGTATATCACAGCCCTCCAGTCTTCTGGTTTTTGCGACCGGTGATCTAGCGCTACGATAATGCATGATCAAACCGATCTCGATTTAGGTCGGCGTTGTTCCTTTTCTACTCAACCAACAGATAACGGGGATAAGTCTATCTAGGTTCGTGCGGACAACTGGTTATTTCCGTCCAGTAAGAATTCCTGGTTCAATTTGAGTCGCGCAGCGGTAAGACGCTCTAAAGCCACATGTAGTCTGAATTTAATTTGTCATTATCGCAACTTGGTATTTTTGGCGCTGTTCGATTCAAAACTGCATATCCTACTGGTCCTCGCAGGTGGAATCGAGCTGTGCACTAGTCCTGATGCGATTTTTGTTCCAACTTAGTGACTATCACGGCAAACTGGAGACTCTGTCAGACATAAAAAAGTTTGTCTGGCCCAGATTTCGCAACAGTTATGAGGAAAAGCACTAGCACGTGAGCTACGAAATCTGACGAGCAGTAATGTATCTGAGCTCTGGGACCATATCAGATGGACGATGCACACATTGGATTTTGTGAGAGCTGCTCACTCGAATGGAGCAAAAACGCCAGCGCTAGACACCTACAAAGTCCGGTTACAAAAATCCTTAAGAAGGATCGTGAAAACTGATGGGTCGAAGTAGCCTAAGAAGTGCAATTAGCAGCCGCTTCAGGCAACAGCCGAAAACTGTTGACGCTTAGGCGTAAACACCAGTGAGCGGCGAACTTCGGTCACTGAAACTATATACAATAGAAGTGGACGGCATTTTCGTGGAAAAATGCCCCGCCGTTGAACCGTACACTTCAAAAATCAGTTTAGTTGGCTTGGCATCCGTGTCAACAACTGCAGGATCTTGGAAATCATCGCTTAACCCGAAATGAAAATGGGAGAAGAACTCTCTCTAATGGTAAAGTCGAAAAAGTCAGCCGGTCCCGGCGAACTTCTTCTAGATCTCCTCAAACTAGAAAGATATTCCCTGACAAAATCAATTACTTCTTTGTTTCGTGACATTTGGACAGAGTAATTTATTCTCTTACCTCACATTGACTGTACCAATACTCAAGAAAAGAATGCGCAATAAATGAAGTAAATACCATAAGATCTGTTGAATCCGGACAGTTAGCAATCAAGGTATTAGGCTCAGTACTGATGCGCCGTATCACAGCAATGGGCGAGAAAAACTTCAGCGAACGGTAAGTCAGATTTCTCCCAGGATGAGGCGGTGTCGACTAGATTTTCACACTTTTCCGGCTGTATGAAATGCACCACACACACAAACAACTTCGCGCAAAAGTCGGTGTTTTCTTCTTCTTAAATGGTGTCTTCGACTCAGTCCACTTAACAGCGCTACTCAGTACTCTATTTCGGAAGGTGAGCCATAAAGTTCGCAAATTTGCATACGTCTTCACTCGTAACAGTATATGGTGAATCATTAAGTTCTTTCGAAACGAACAACGGCGTTCCGTAAAGGTGCCTTTTTTCGTCACTCTTGTTTAACTTTACTATCGAAGAATGTTCTAGAAGGACTTCAGGAGGTGATCACTCTCGCAACTTCAAATGCTCAAAGGGTATTGGAGTGATATTACTCCAAAGACCAGAAGACGCTGCGTGAAGGATTATGGAGACTACGTCGATCGTTTGGTCGGATGCCCCAGTAGGCATACTCATCGCTCTACTCCATACACGTTAGACCGAAACCGGAGTTTGGAGACCTTGCATTTCACATTCCTTTGCATGGCTGTGGAGGTAGTGTAACGTAGTGTCAACAGGATTCTATCAGGTATGCACGGTAAAACTATGAAAGACAACTACGAGCCATTGGGTTATTCTCCGGAAAATGTGGAAAAACCGGAGGGGTCGCATATAGAATAGGCGCGTCATCCGACTGGAGCAGTGGCCGGAATTTTTATCTCAGTTCCTTCTTTGTGCTTGTTGCCCCGCTAGGGATCACTCACTAACCCTCGTAGAGCGGCAGTCTACGGGGATACCAGTAGTGTATCATCTCTCTCTCTCTCTCGGAGGGTTACTAACCTATGGAATGCCCAGCCCGTTGAAACCGTGGAAAAAAATAAGGCGTGCAGTTTAAAAATGAAATCGGATAATTTTTCATCCAAGTGGCAGAAGGAACACTAATCCTATTAACTATCGAGTGTGCAGTGAGGAGGCTCTGTCTCTGTTCTTTAAGATTTGTTATCAAGCACTGATCCTACCTTTCGAATTTGACTGCACCTGCGAGTCATTAGGCACGAATATTTTATCATTCGGATAAAGTCAAACAAGAATAGTTCTGATAGATCCTACTCTTTTTTCCAAGCAAAGAATACATTTTCGTGGCCAAATACACCAAAGTTTTAACTTTCCACGTTTCACGGTCTGCATACGTTCATGGAACGATCTGAAAAGATGCATAATTGTTGTGCTTCGCTGTACGACTACACATCTTGCCTGTTCTTTATGCGTGTGCTTTAAAATTCTTAACTCCTTGCGGTGTTTCTCACGGTTCTACGGCTCAATAGTAGTTTTTCCTGGTTTGTTGAAAAGCGCTTTCACTTGTCTACAGGACCCATGGTGGATGGATCAGCTTTCACGTTTTTGACAATGAAATTCTATTGAGCTACTCAGATGGCTGCTCTGAATAGGTCTGGAGTAAATCCGAGCGATTCTGACATGATTTCGAAATGATGCAACGGTATGGGTTGGACATGTTTGCAAATACTCTGCGGCTTATGCTAGTTCTTCTCCCGGGTATCTATCATCTTGTGTATGGTTAACCTAAGTAAATTGTATCTATGTCATTCACGAGCCCAAACTCCCGAACTCTGTTCATCCTCAATTCTACTTATCGTAATTTTGTTTCCCTGTAGTTCCCCGTTTGCTTGTTTATCGTAAGAAATGCACTCAAAACGAGTAGAAAACCTTCAAGATGAAAACTGATCTTTTTTCTACTGTTATTTGAAGTTGTCTACAAATTATGTCGTTTTCATCCGTAGGTTTGGTATTAATCCAAGTACTGGCTTGATTTGACGTAGTCATTATTTCTCTTAAGCCGTGTGAGGGTGTGTAAGCTTCAAGTCCACCTGACGGTCTATAGAATCCGCTTAAGCGTCAATTTTCTACGGAGATGTGCATTCAAATACTGTTACAGCTTAGTTAGTGAAGGATTGTATCACTGTCACCCAAAATTATTGAGACGCTTTCACTGTTTGATGGACAGTATACCATCATTTTCTGCACAGCCATGTCCGTTAAAGCTAAGAACTGGTCGATCAGAACAACAACGGCGCTTGGAATCGATCTATCAGATACCCACAAGTTCACTTCAAGTGCACGTCTAAGTATACCTTCAGACCAAGTGAGTGGTCACTTCGAGATCTATCAGAACACAATAACGATTAATATCGACCGTCGGCCACACAAAGGTAACAGGAAACTATCCAGTAGGATCCAGGATTTGCTAACCTTTTTGTGTAATTGCCGCTGCAATAATGTCTGATTCGCAAAGATGAAACACGTGACTTCTAAGTTGTCAAAAAATGCTACTTGCGATTATGCCCAAACCAAGTAGGACAAAAAAATACGTTCGAACAGCAGACAACTTACACGAAATCACTAACCTTAGTGGAATATAGTCCGTTATATTTGTTCCAAAACTTATTTTCACCCTCCCTCCATACTGCTAATTGTTAGTTTAAATAAGTCATTCTGATCTAAAGGGAACCATGGACCTCGACATTTTAATGTGTTTCTTTGGTCAACCGTGCCCTAAATTCTTAACCGAATCGGTCTCACAGAAATGCAATCGAAGTTTCGAATGTATGACTTGATTACTGCACCGCCTAGGTGCAGAAATGATACTATTCCACCGTTCATGTTGTGATGCCGAGGATGAAAGAAAATGTTCAGTTGTATGCTTATGGACCATTACACTTTTCTCGCCATTCGCGCCCACCAACGGAGGCGAACCGGTTGCAGAAGAAATATGGACAGACCATTTATTCCTTCCTGTTCTCATGCCACTAGTGGTGCTAGTTATAGGGGCGTCCCAGAGGAGACTTTCCACCTAACACTAAACATCATTCTGTCCTACTACTTTGGCTAAAACAAGAGACTCCCAATCCAGTATACTCAATTATGAATTCGATGTGAATACAGAGGAACCTCCTGTACACAAGGAACGGGTCCCATCAAAGCGTTTTCTGAGTACTTTGTCGAATAAACCTCAGCTTGATTTTCGCAACCAGTTACTATCCCCGGGATTCAGATAAGTCGAGGGCTCGGATTTTAAATGAGATAGGAAATCCGTCTTCAAGCCGCGTATCGAAAAGTCGGCAGTCCGAGCTGAAATCGAATCCAAGACTTCCCCCTTACCCGGCAGAAGCTCTACTAATGACTGTTTCGGAACCGAGTTTGGTTTGCAGTGAACAAGACTGCCAAACTGAAGCTAAGTAAGCGAACATCTAGCTACTGTCCTAATGGCACACACCAACTTACCCGGATTCCGTCTTGTCGATTGTTTTTCAATGGAACGGAACAGCATAGCTCTGCGTAATTCAAAGGACATTTTTCTGTCAATCTTCATGTTTTTCGAGGTTCTTCCTACCTCTGGAAGATGTTGACTTTCCACACTAACTGTTTTTTGGATGCGGGTCGAATAATCCGTCACCTTATTTTCTGGTCTGTGCCCTCCAGCTTTGGGAGCAACGGTGGTTCTTGGCTAACCGTTTGTCATCGCTTATGAACCTCTGTGAGCAGATTAACAAGTTATTTGGTGACGAGCAACCGCCTGAATCCCAGCGACTTCGTCGCATCATTTTCGCCAATTAAGAACTAGTCCAATTGTAAAAACAACCCAAATACCTGTCAAGTGACGCATGATTTGGGTAAGCACCATACAGGTTGATAGGCTCGCAACAAAAATCCTGATCACAGTTAGTCACCTAGTTGACTTAGATGAACTATCACGACTAGGCCGAAAAGAGACAGGGGAAAAGCAGCTTTCGTCAGTGTCGATGTGTTCCCGGAAGTTTGTCGTGCTCAAGAGTCTGAAACAAGTGCCGGGCAAAATTTCCCGAATTGACGGTTGACAAAATTTCCATGCAGTTTCATTCAATGGAAAGTGGGTTTTGTAAATTTGGTAGGAACGAAATCATATCCAATAGCATTAACTATCTAAAATTCTTCTGCAGTTTTCATGAAAGCGGAATTAGAACGTATAGCCTGATCAGCCAGTCCATGTAAGAGAGACTGGACTGTGTTCTATACGTGCAGCGTAAATTTTCACAAAAGAATGGATGGGAATTGTCGTTTAGCTGCAAGTCAACACTGTCACATCGTCCCATCCGACGAAGGTCGGATGCTTGTCGAACGAAAACCCACCGAAACGTCCAACATTGCCGTTGCCCACAGACGCGGTAGCACATTCAGTGGGTTTGCGTTCAACTTATCTATAGATGTTCACCAACTTTGTGCCCATCGCACTTAGCCGGTCGAACTGGCATGCAATTCTGACAAAGATGCAAGCTGGGATGAAAAACTATTCGATCAAAGCCAAGAAATAAACCGTTTTCATCAGCTGAAGTGGAACAAAAAACAATTGTGAATTACCACCAAATGCGTGAACTGAATTTTTTCTCCGGAGAACGCAACACATGCATCTCGTTGCTTGTGAAACAGTAGTTTGTCAGCAACGTTATCACCGGCGTCAGACTGTCTATTGATAATCAAGTTAGTAACCCTACCCGTGGAAATTTTTGCCTATAGGGTAAGCAGCTTATCCGTTTAAGTGGAAAACCAAAATACTTCCCTATTCAAACCCCGGTCACCGAAATCAACGAGGATGAATGATGAAGATTACATAAGCAAATATGATATTTCTGATGGAACCGGAAATTTTCAATATCTAATTCATGAAAAAGACTTTTTCGGGGTTATTTATGCGTGGATTTACTTCCACATGTTCTCGGCTCTGCCGTCTGATGATCACGGCTTGTTTTAGTAGTCATTAGTGAACAAACTAACTGGAATTCCGTTGGAAGTTATCTGTTCCGTGTTCCCTTCCGCAATCCATTGTTTTGGGGAAAGCACATATCCACTCATAGAGCAGTGAGATTTATGTCCGTGTGACGTACTGTTTCGATCCCAGTGAACTCAGGTAGAAATGGTGGGATGAAAAGAGCTCATCGTCCCATTTCCCAGAAAAGACTCAGGTGTTATCAATAGTCGACTCAATATTAAAAGCAGTGGGAACGTACTGTTGCATCTGTTTAACCCTGCAATTTAGAAGTCATCAACCAGAGTTCACCCACACCATGTCTAATTTCGTGATCGACCATAACTCGTTTGAGCGAATGTTGGTCGTCCACTAGGAGATATGCACTGTTTACGTGATTTCTCAAAGATAACTGCCGCACTATGAGCGGCAATCCTTTGTTCGCCTCTTCTTCTTCTTCTTCTTCTTCTTCTTCTTCTTCTTCTCCGAACGGGGCTTAGATATATTCTCCGGAATACAGAATCACATTTAATTTGCTGTTGTTCTTACTGTAGGCCGCGGTTGTGTTCAATTAAGCATGCATCACGTGTTTCTGAATGATGGCTTAAGCACCGATGAATTTCCTCCTTGTTTGTTTCACAAGAATGTCCTATTAAACTTCACCAGCGGTTTGCCAGCATCCAACGGTGCATTGACCGCATCAACTCCTGTATCGGATCTAGGTGCTTCGCGTACACTACAAGGATTTAAAACATGCTGTTAGTAGTTCACATTAGTTGCTGAGTAAAATTTTCCTCAAATTTTCCAAATATTTCGGAAACCCTGGAAAACATACAGCTAACGTTTCCGAATACTATATGATCCAGATTAGATCTACCGTACCTTGCCTAGTAGTCAGGACGGAACAATACAAATACCTGAACCATAGCGATCAAGCATTGACAAAATAGGTTGTGAATTTGGATCCGGGAACAGAATACAGGGAAAAACGGTTAATTCTAACAAATTGGATTGAGTGAAGTTGAGTG
>LUCM01005703.1:0-23076 GCA_008360955.1 Fasciolopsis buskii | reverse complement strand
GCATGTTGCACCTATCGGTCACTGATTTGCACGGTTACTGTCTGCTAACTCAGAGCGATCGACTCCTACTGATAGATGACTTCTCTGCAGGTAGCCTATGTACGACCAAGGCTTTGGATATGACCTACAGCGCTTGCTTACTTGGTAATACTAGGAGATTGAACGTTTTCATGAAATAATTCATGGTGAATTATTTCATGAAAATGACTTATTCTTGGGAGGAAGTTGAATGTCTATGTAAGTGTGCAAGGCGATGGTTCTGCACCACGGTTGAGGAATGCGAACCGAAATTGTATTTACCATTTGCATCCGGTTTTCAAATGTGCATATCCGTCTACACATTTTGCCGGGATCAATCCGGTCAAGTGGAGAACCGGTTTTTGGTAAACTCGTCGTCAAATATTCGTTGTATATGTCGAGGAAAAATTATTAAATTCATAATTGATTTGCTGTAGGATTGTCTGTCTACTAAAGAAATAAGTGATTCTTTTGTCACGGAAGTAGATTCGTTTGACTTTTGGCGCATTATTACTTACTTCATTGAAAAAACTGCGAAAACGAATCCATCGTATTTCAGCCTTGGTTAGCAGGTATTTTAATTTCATTTCAACCACCGTAGCTTATGTGAAACCGCTTTTTCAAGTTGTATAGGTCTGATAGATGACAGCACTTGTCGAGAACGTGATTTTAACTGTCAGTCGGTAATGCAACTAGCCCACTAACGTTCAAAAACAAACCGAAGTGGACCTGAAGTGATTTCCCAAGAAGAAAAACAGCCGGAAAATCGGCCGTATTCATAAAATGTGCTATATGGTTTAACATAGATGTTGGGTAGATCCAGTGGTTAAATGCCTTATACCTCGGTGGGTATCAAGTCCATGTATAGACGCTATCCACACCCTATTTCTGCATGTCCTCTGCCAGGCGAGCCACAAACCATGGTGTCTCGGTCGATTGAAAGAAAAATATTTCGCATGTGAATAGCTCCTAGATCTAGTTAGGTTCCGTTTCTGATCGTTGTTGGTTAAAATAGATGAATATTTGGAATAAAGCTCATCGAAATGGATAGTGGTTATAGTGTCGCTACTACTACTTTCAGTCAGTATGCGCATGTCAGTCGTCATTGCGTAACGGACGAACAATTGGACCCTGTCTATTTAGTGGAATGGTTAATATCAGGATCTGACGCGCTTCTAACCCTACTTGGACATATTTCTCCTAATTTCCTGTTTTTCGCGTTTGAATCATTGGAAATGTTTCTAGTTTCTGTTGAACAACCCTATTACTTGTGTCATTGTCCCAACAGTCAATGATTCCAACAACCCTGATATGTGCTTCACATCTATGTCAGTTTGATTTGTTTGCAAGCAATAGGCCATCTTCCACCGTAATGGTTGATGCCACAGCCATACTTAAAATATTGTTGCGTTCTTCGAGAGCTGTGCATGACATGCTAGAAGTTTCCTGTTAGTCACATTTCAATGCCACTCGCTTTGTTTGGTCCCTTGGTTGTAGCCTGTTTAGAACTACTTCTTGCCCAACTGGTCTATCGACTGGCCACGGGTTCCGCTCATAATCCGCGTCTTTCGGTTGGATTACCACCAAGCCCTGCGAATCCTCCGGACATCCATACCTTGGACTACTGCACTCCCGATTTCGCTCTTCTACAATCTCTGCTTCAGTCGCATGTCACGTTCACTCCGAGCGGAGCTGTTGATGTTGGATCGACGAAATCGGTACAGTCACTGATTCACTCGGCCACCACCAAATTGCGTTCCCTTCATTTAGACCCCACTGAGATGGGCAGTTTGAAGCTCATCATTCTACTCAATCCTGGTAATTTACCGTGTTCATCACAATGCGCGCATGCGGAAGATATTTTATCCTCGTCTTGTTTTTGGGTGGTGTAATATTAGAAGCAAAAGATAGAATTCTGATTTATGCATAACTCTTACCTTTTGGATCATTCTTGACCATCAGCAGCTGTCTGGACCTGGCCGTGTTTTCGCGTAACCGATTTCATAGTGGCACAACCAAGAAGGTGAACAAACTGGTCTCAAGTTAGAGTCTTGTCTGACTGCCCTTCGGCTCATGGCTGCATCCCTGGGACCCCTGTCACAGTATAAGTGAAAGCTATTTAACCCCCCTCCTGGTTTATCGAGCTGCGCGCAAATACAATAAGCATTTGATGTCAACTAGAAGTCAAATGAACAGGAACCTGATTCTCTCTCGGACTCTATTCATGATAACAACAACCTCCACGCCGATAACACCAGCGCGGTCGAACGAATTAGCAAAGTAGTAAGTTAGATTAAATGTCGATTCCTACTACACGGTGCGAGAAGTTGCGTTGACCTCAACGGAGTTAAACACGGGACTCTTGGTGTTACAGAATGCCGATATTTAAGACATTAGTGTGGACAACAACCTTGGATGCCTGTGGTGGCTCACAGTGGTAAAGCGTAGATTGGGCTTACCTCTGGATTCAGTGGTCGCACAAAATTCCGAAGATTGCCCGCTAGTGAGGGGCAAAGTGCGAACGTAAAACAGCTGCGCATTTATTTATTGTCGGCGAAAATCAAATTCCCGTCTGTTTCTTCATAACTAGGAAAAAACAATTAATATCAGAAATTATACAATTTTTGAGGGAAAAGTTTTTCTTGCCTTCCATTATTTGACTTATCATTTCGTTTGAACAACTTCAGATGTGCCGTGCAATTTCTTGTCCTAAAACAGCAGCAGAGATAAAATCATCGGTATCAAAAATGCATAATGAGCAAATTTCCGCAAAATGGGTACTCTTGGTTTATGTCTGACTGACCGCCCATTGTTTCAAACTTTCGACCAGACCGTTACACATAAGTCCGCGTCTGAGAATACAAGTTCAAATCATATTCTTGTTTCTATGCTGTTGTGCATTTATTATCTTACTGGATAGATCTCGTACATTTTCGAACGTATAACTATTTATCTAGCAATTTGATTCTCGTGCTTCTATATAGCACTTCCTTGTGTACTGATACGGCAGTCGCATGACGTGCTGTTACTGTTACTGACCTCCATCAAAAAGTCACAATTTCACCTTAGCTCCTGACGTTGTTGTAGGTAGTGGAATATTACTGAAATTTACTGTGGATTTCCATCAAGCCTCCTGTTGGACTCAATGCTCCCGTGCCCGTGCATATGCTGATGGCAGAGACATTCCGATAAAATCGGTCATTACGGTTGAAATGTTACAGTACACTTCAACGGGCTGGACGCACAGCAATTTATCTAAACTAACCACAAACAAACTGTAATGAAGCTGATGCACCACTTACACGCGTACGTTTAGAGGCATGTGTGATTTGCACCGCTTGGTATGAACGTGTGCTGTCCAAAAAGACGGGTAAGATTGTGCCGTAACATAGTCGACTGAGATCAGTCCAACATGAAACTAACATATGGTCAGTTCATTCTATTTTCCAGCAATGAAAGTTGATTTGTCTGCTTCATGGCCTAAGGCCATGAAGCGAGCAAGCAAATCGGTTTGATTTCGGTTGACTGGACACAATCAACAGGAAGACCGTTGTGAAGGAAAAAGGACGGCCATATGTTTGCATGTACTCACGCCAACTTGATGTCGAAAATATAGTGTGTGCTTTTTCCCCAACCAAGCACTGATAGTACAAAACTGAAGATTGTGCTTTCATCCAGCCGGGACCTAATCAGTCATCGCACCGCGGAACAATATTGTCCGTTTTTTCCACTCAGCAAACAAACACGTACATGAAGTTGAATGTGTGTTGTTTGTGTGCGCTTAGTTTAGGTAAACTGTCATGCATACAGTCCATTGTATTAAACCTTTTATTGAGTTGCCCTTTGACGTGTTAACCGTTCTGATTGCTTCCATTGGAACATCTCACCGCTAATGGCTTACGTTAGCGTGAACGTTTCAGTAACATGGTTTAATCACGAGCCTTTCTACACGTGATGTCAGTTATTTCTTCTACAAAGTCTCCGTAACGGATATCCTACACCAAAACCCTCAGTTTTTTGCAACGAAATTAGGGTATGCCTACTCTCAACTCTATTTGCAAGCTAGCGTTTGCTGACGCCGATAATGAGTCCACTAATCGATCATTAATTTCTCCACTTCGTTTTACGAACTGCACTTTATTTTCGCCTTCATCACAGATTCTAATGTGCTTTCTCCGGAACACCGCTCGTGTGTGGAATCTGCCAGAGACCAGATATACGCAGGTCTTGAGTTTCATTGCAATCGTCTTTGGCCAACAGCTCCGCATGGGCGAATGGGACGCCTGCTACTGCGGATTCCCGCGCTACATTTACTCGCTCTTCAAGTCCGTCAGTTGTCCACTGATGTGACTGTGGCACGACTTAATGCAGATGTGAAACGATTGTGCACTCGAAACAGCATATAAATCACCAAATCAGGAGACCCTTATCGCATAATATACGGTTTCTGTTCATCCCCGGATCGCCACCGTTGCTCACATCTGTCGTAAAGGTCAGATAAAAGATCTCATCTTAGTCGAATCAGTGCGCTCACGCACATTAGTACATGTCAACTAACTGAGGCTGTGTTAGAACCATATTCACTCTCGGTTCGCTCCTGTAATTCTCTTCATTTTTCTTAGAATCCCACAGTCTCACAACCAGTCCGATTTCCTCTGATGCTGACTCTACTACCGCTTCATTTCTCATGTATTATTTCTCGAAGTAGCCACATTTGCTCACTAACCCCTCTGATCCTGTTGTTCCATGGCTCCCCTCATCACAAAGTCGCTTGATCTGGTTTACGTGTTGAGACCCATTGGATGTGTCACCTCCTCTCTCCTCTGGTTCAATGCAATCCTGTCACCATCTCATTGACGTGGGTTTTTCCCGGCGGTACTGTCAGTGTCACCGCTTGTGTCAAAGTTCTTGTGATTGTCCCAACTTCACCTCTTCCGAGTCTCCCTTCCTCTTCCTTCACCCCTCTTTGTGCACACTCATGTGGTCCTTTTCCTCCACACACCTTTCAGTCACTCATACTCGTAGCTCCTGTTTCGTTTTTTGACACCGGTATTTTGTAACTCACTCTAATCGCATAACTATCCGTCTTCTCATGACCATGATTACTGTCAACGGCATCACCAATATGACCATTTCATACTTGGGGTTATTATTTTTCACACGCAGATTTGTCTCGATTTAGAAGCAGCGACAGTGTTGTATAGGAATAACCAAATTTCGTCTACCTACCTCAGTTCACGTTTGCTCAGGGTGGTTTTTCCGTTTTTTACGTTCACATTGCTCGTTTGCTTATAAATGCGGGTCGCGAACTTCGATTCGTACTTTGGTTGTTTTATCTTAACAGCCTCTAAATCTACGTATATGTGTGACCCATTCTGTACAGACTTTTATCCCTAGCAATGGTGGCAAACGTAGTTATGCCGGTTCATTACCTTAATTGAGTTAGACGGTGAATTCTAAGTGTGTTGTTCGTCGTGTGCATTGTGGAACGTTTATTTTAGGCAGCATTCACATACGAGTATCGGTTGCAACACTGAGCTATCTCTTCGCGAATTGTCTACTTCTTTCCCTAATACACACCTGAATAGATTTCATTTTTCTTTTCTTCACCGCGGATACAAGTTCCTTTTCAAACTTGGGCTCTGTCTTTTTTATCCTTTATCGGAATGCCTTGAAGGTGCTGCTTCATCCGGTGTCCTTGCCCAGTTCTATCATCCTGTCTCCGGTATTGTTCTCCGAACGCCTGTCCTCATCCCGGCGAGCAAAACCATCAGTGTTCGACCAGCTCTTTTTTACTTCTCTCTACTTATCATTTCCATTCTCATTGCTCATGCATGTTCACATTATCAATATCCGATCATCTGTGTGTTTATCCTTCCCCTACTCAACTTCTGTGTTTGTGTGTGAACGTACCATAGTAATTCTATCTCCACTACTACTGACTTGATTCAAGAATGCTGACAGCTTCTCAGGTCTTTTTGTTTTTTGTGACACACATGCCTAAATTTGTTTGTTTTTCTCATACCACTACAATGCTTTCGAGTTTCTATTCTTTCAATCGAGAATTTTTTGTGTATACAGCGCTTACGTCCCAGTGAACTGCGTCCTAATCATACTCTCTTGCACACTTTGTGGGGCACACGGGCGTCTGTGTGCATGCGTGCACGTTTTGTGCAGCCTTATGCTGGAGTTTGTTTTGGGGCTAATTATCTATTCAATTGATCGTGACTGGTTCATTTTTGGTTTTGCTGCCGAACATTCATCCGAGTTTAATGTTCACTTATGTACAAATCAGGTCGCCTGGCTTAGCGGGCAACTCCAGTCGTTTGTGTGCTCCACAGTCCATGTTGTCGCCTGCCAATTTGTTTGACGTTTGAAAGTTATGCGGGTTTAGATTTGTGATTCGGGAAAATTAAGCCAATCTTTTATCGTTTTCGCACACGAGGTTTCGGCGTTTTAATCATCCATTCTCCTGAAACAACTACTCTCCTGCGAATGGCATTGGGCTTAATCAGGTTGCCGGTTTGCCCACTACATAGAATGCCTCCGCCTGGGGGACCTTTGTATCTTGTGCTTGAGGTTTTCGGTTGGCCTTGCAGGTCATGAAATTTTTACTGCATTGGAATGGGAAATTTAAAACACCAGGTGTCTTTTGTTTGATTGAGCAGTAGAGAAAGAAAAACCAATACTGTTGGATGTTAATGTTTCGCATCACGCTTTTCAGCTGCTTACGCGAAACATTTGGAAAATTGTATGGTATTCGATGATCGGGTATTCTGCACAGTAAACAGTTAATATCTTCCCGGAAAACTGTCTGTCTTCAGCTTTTGTGTACAAACAGCCGGGCTTCACAGTCGGGTCAACATTGCTTCGCTGGAAGCTAAAATTTCCCGGTTAGTAGCGCGTAATAAAGGTCTAAAAATTGAAATGAGTTCAATTGTGGTTGTTATCAAATATTTCGCGATTGGGGTCGCTATCGGGATAACCATCTGTTGTGTCTTGTGATATTCATTTGATCAACTACTTGAGAATATGTTTTGACATCCGTTTTGGAAGTCTTCGGGCCGTCCTGCCAATATAAGTGTCACCCCAACTGCAGGTTAAATTGATATACGAAATTTGAAGCAGAAAGACTCGCGTTGGTTCAGAATGACCCTAGTGGTTGGCAGGATGTGAACGTCTTCGGCTGGGAATATGTAGTTTGTGGCCGAACTTTGTCTGATATATACGACCTTACTCGTTGCTTTGTACATTGGGTCGTCTCTGGATTTGTGTCAACTGTGAGTGTCGATTGATAATCATTACAGATGAGTATAGCATGGAGAAAACTTTCTTCTTGGAGAGTATCGGGTAAGCAAACGCCCCTGGCATCGTGATAAAGCCTTTGCGAAGCCGCTTTTCAATGTAGTTTGTGTGAAATTTGCGAAATCATAATATTGATCACTCCATGTGACCTTTCTGTGAATAGTGTTGTATGGTCCCGTTCGATCCCCTCGCGAGTTTTGTGTATATAGTAAAAGGGATACTCGTTGGCCTTTTCTTCATGAGAAGCTAGAAGTTTGGGAAAGACAGGATTGAAGGGGTTTAAAAATTAGCAGGATTTATAAGGTTAATAATAATAAAAACACCGTTTGTGCGAAACCAGTGTTAGCCTTCAGCGAAATGATGCTAATCGAATTACATAACCCAATCCCTCGTACACAAAAGTCATTACCACAGACGGCGTTTTCCACAGAGAATACATCAACTGTTTGTTATGCAGAATTAAACTCCTATGACCCATCACAGAAGTTGAATCCTCAAATTGTTTTACGTAAGTGGCTGACAAGAGTAATGTTATCAAATGTTAGCATCCTACAATATTGGTCTTCTTTTTTTCTGTTCAACCGGAACGCACAAACTATGCTGAAACGTTCCTGAGGTCTCCACATCATGCGTCCGTCCTTCCATGAGTTGGCACTGGCTCATTGTGACCACTTCAGTCGCTTTGCTCCAGACAGGAATGAATCCATTTACTGGTTGAGGTCTGTCCAGTTTTGGTGCTGGTGCTATTTTATTCGTTCGAGCAATACTGTCATTTCATTCCCATCAATTACAAGTCTGTTAAAACGTGACCGAATTGTTATCTGACTGCATTCGAAATAAACATCATCTGGAAGGTATTTCCGACTATCTGTTGGCAAATGGTGTAACGTGGTCGGGGCACGAATGGTCATGTTGGTAAGGAAGATTTTAAGAGATTTCGCGTAAAAGTGACCTCCTTCTAAGACCGTTTAGTTTGTTGGTAAAACTACCACTAACAAAAAAATCCTGTAGTTGGTCAATCGGGCAAAACGTGCGTAAGGATTAGGAATAATCTGCGGGTCACTGGCGCTTCGGATGTACACAGGCTGATATTTTAGACGACTAAATAAATCCGATGGTAACCTAGAGTCGGGTTCGAGTTATTCTGGACACAGGTTTGTGTGGTTGTTTGATGTTTGGTCATGTCTATACTTTTCATGGCGTTCTGGTGCCTGGACTTGTTTTTTGGATCGCATCGTCAGTCGAATTGACATACTCAGTGCATGTTCGTAATCGTTGAGGTTCTCCATCTATAGGGTTTCCATTACCTTTGACCTTGGACCTACTTGACGGCCTTGACCTGGAAGCCATGCTTCTGTTTTTCACTTCGTTTCTGTTGGTTTGACCTTAGAAGACCTGAGAGGTTTGATCTGTTTAGTTTTTGGGCTGTTGTTTTGATTTCGAATATGTGAATAATATGTGATTCAGTTTTGTAGGCAGCTCGGTATAACTAACTCAGAATTGTAATTATGGGCCTGTGTGACTTGAATTCTAGCTCTATCACTTAGCTAAGTTACCCGTTTCTCATCCAAATGTACATGCGATCCAGTTAGATGTGTCAACAACTGCACACATTCACTGACCATGTCACCTCGATTGGTGATGAACTGTTGGCAATGTAAAATCCAAGCTCAGCATTCATAACTCCATGAGAACCAACACCAAGCTGCGGGTAGGCTCTGCGAGCTGACACCCGAACCGTTGCTTTTCATCATTACTGGTTGACGGAATACCTTCCCGTCATCGGACGTGTTTTATATTCACCGTTCGGGTCGTGTCGGTTTGTCACCGCGACACCAGCAGGACGGACGCAACCGTTCGTTCGTCAGAACCATCCGAACGGGATTTATCATTAGCTGTTGGCTGCATAGTAAAAATGTTGGAAACCAACCTGGACCACTGGCTCCCCGACCTTGAAGGAATCCCCGCATAATTTTCATTTCATGGCAAATTTAGAATGAATCGTGCAGCTGTGTTTGGAATAAGGCCTCGACAATGAAGCCGGACGCCCATGGGCCGGGTGAAATATCATTCCCATGATAATTTCGTGCGCAATACGACTTAAATGTGCGGAAAATTGTCCGATTGTTGTCAGTCATTACTGGACACAGTACGGTAATAATGTCATTCACGCAATGGTGGGCTCCTATGCAGTTTTGTTAGAAACTAAAGCACAAGTCAGCGAACCCACAATTCAATTTCGCAGCTAATAACCACACTAAGGGGACCTGGTCTTGATTGCTATCTCGAAATAGGGAATTATATTGGAAAAATGAAAATGTTCCAAGACAAGGACCATAGAGAAGCGGAAATACCCCTAGTACATGAATGCCACTGACTGCTGCCTTGAGTCATATTGCTTAAAGTCTCCAGTCATCGTCTACGGTGATCTAATGGAATGCCAACCCGATAAACTCGGGAAATTCTGCTGTGTAATGGTTTTGATAACTTCCTCTACGTCACGAGCTGTCTGCCTTGACCCATCTTCTGGCGTTGCCTGATTCAAAATCATAATTTATATATATATATATATATAATATATAATATAATTTACAGTCCTATAATTTAGGAAGTAGGCATACACAGTAATATGTGCGAAAAGATGTTGACGGGAGTTAAACAATTGACCAACAGATATTCCTCTCAGACACGCATCGTTACTTGGGCACTTCAGATGTCTAGTTGGACCAGCAAGCAATAGCTATCGGTGTGATTTGTGAGCATTCAGCGCAATGTTAGACGCACAAGATCGTAGGTGGTTACGTGGTCGGTGTAGCGAATAAGATCCTCAATGGCTATGGTTAAAGAATAAAGGTAGTTCGACAATTGTAGTACTAGTGACCGGCAGTAAAAAGGGTTTCCATGTAGAGTAGTTGCATGCAGTGTGTAGGATTGATCCTTTTGGACGCAAAGATACTTCGGTTCGTGACTCTGTCCACTAGGTAGCATCGTGGCTAAACTTGAAATAAAATTGTCTACTTGCATGCCGTTTCATGGTAAAAGTCCTGTATGTCCTGATACAAAAACGAGTAGGATAGAATGAATTCAACGACTTAGCATTTCGGTATGTATACATCTCAACTACTTACGTGACTGATAATATTCTTGACTGATCAACATCACTCTCAGCTCAAACTCCAAGTCATCCGGTCAATCTCGTGCTCGAGAAGCACCGGACTTCAGTTCTGCTTTCATTAAAGCTCATCTGCTGCGCTTACCCATCGTCGCATCCAAGGTTTTGATTCCTGCTTTTCGCATGGGAGGCGTATCGTACCACTGGACTGCTCAGCCTTGGTCTGTTCAAGTTTGTTCCAGTGTCGTCTATTTTGGCAACCAACTCCGAAGATATGCGAAAGACCTGGATTCAAACCCTGAGTGATGTAGTGATGCATACTGCAGATGAACTCTAGTGCGTGGGATTCAAGTGTGGTATTTCCCGAGTTGACCGGATGTCTTCAGTCGAACTAATTACTCTCAAGTAATGATGGAATACATACATGGAAACAAACACCAAGGAGGCTAAATGGAGACAGTTGCCCAATCCTGCTGAGAAAACCGGACCTGGGGAGAGGCATTCGATTAGAGTTAACGGGCAGTTACTGTCTCCCTGGCCGCCATTAAGGACGACATCTGAACAAACCGAATGACGTTTCGGTGATATCTTAAACAGCGTCATTTGATCGCTTGAATGAAAACGAATACTGTTTGATCTTGGTACACAATGCATGCAGCGGTTGATTGCATTTCACGCCAAGATCCAATATACCTCAACTTACGGTAAGCGTGCGGCGATCTTCATTCACGAGTGCACAGGCGAGCACGCATACAAGTCCCCTATCCCGGTAAGATGAATTAGCTCAATCGCAATGGCTGTGTCTGATCAAAGTGGTCCAAGGGATATCTGTACCTAAGCCTTACACGCATGAGGTAAACGACAAAGACGACATACGAAGTGAACTGGTATACACATTCAAAGGTCATGCCAAATATTTACTCGGAACGTTGGAATTTTTAGCAGTCACCGCACCACTCACCTATTTGGCAGTTTTTTTCAAGAATTTAACTCGGAAACTACCCGTTAAATTGAACTTTGGTGTAATCAACTTATAGAATCCGATTGGAGAATCAGACCAAAACAGTTCGAATCAGAAGTGCATTCCATTTGCTAAGGAAAAATCGGTGAATGTTATTTTACTGTGAAGCTGGTGTCGTTGCTACGTTCAAATTGAAACAAATACAATAAGACATGACACTATTTTGGATATTGATAAGCAAAGGGAGTGCACGTAAAATAGGAGGTGACTGCAATAGGCTTTGAAATGTAAACCACAGAAAGATAATTTGAAAAACTGTGGATCAATTTGCATGTCTTGTAAAGATTTTAGGCTATCGTAAATGCTCAGAATACCGATGACAACACATTTTTTCGGCGTAGCATGGCAACTGGGTATTTCGGATTATCATTCTGCGGTTATGATATGACGGTCAACTTCCTTGCTTGTTATCATTTTGTTGTTCAGGATTCTCTTTTTGAAATTGATGTAACTTGATAAGACAGTGAAGCAACAGATATAATGCCTATACACTAACAAATTCGGTAATCTGGTCAATATGAAGATTAAGAACTAATACAGGAACAAGGGATTGAATTATTTCATTGTGGCCGGAATAAGTATGAAGTGAATTGAACCACCAGGACTTTCTGTGAGATATTCAGCTGTCTGGAAAACATCCGTAACAGCATATAGAACAACAATCTAGTCTAGCACTTTCTCCATTATTCATTCTGAATCCGTTCACGGGTTGTGTGGGGATAACAAAAACAGATCATGATGTTTGACATGAATAGCACAAATCAAAGGTGGGGGATTATTTCAATCGAGCTGTGACTGTTGTATGATTGGTTTACCCAGAGGCTGGGACTGACTAAGTAACGGTGTTGGTCAGTTATGGGCCACAAAAGTTGAAGTTTTCAGACGAACTGCTTCGGGGCACAGAGGTTGTAGTTAACCTCTTGATGAATATGGCTTCAGCAAACGACAGTGGGCGTAGCTGAACGGCCTTTTATTTTTTGAGGGGGGCTTGAGAGACAATCCTAAATGTCGTGTCCTAATTAACTCTATGCTTAGTGTGAAATAATTGCAAAGAGATAGCGCTGTTTATCGATCCAGCTTGTCCACAGATTAACCAGCGTGGATGATGCTCCTGGATCCGGTAGAAAGCAGTCGTTCCGTTCGACCTACATCACGAAATTATCTGAAGGAGTGAATAATCATTGGTGAGTTCATCATCGACAATCTGTCCTTATTTCTGATCTAGATTAGGGGAAAACCACGGAATCCCCAAAGCATTGTGGCGGCATTGAACGCATTTGATGTAGCCCCACCGAAAAGTTGACCTAAAAGTGCACCGACTGTATCTCCTTTAAGTGGTAGGTTGATCAGCAGAAACTTCCTTTTGACATCTACCATAGGGGTTTGTGGGGCATGCTTGATTTTATTCCTCTCAATGAATCTACCCGGCTAGCCTATTTCCCGTAAGGTTTCTCTAATGAAAGCCAATCCATTATCCAGCGTTTCGGCCGAGCAGATTGTATTCCTTGTGAAGGCCAAGCACTTCACTAAGGTTCACTCCTGTTGGATACCAACGAAATGGTTGAACTTTGTATGCTAATCTCTTCAAGTGTTTCCTCTAGACTTCCGCTGTGTGCCAATATCCTCCAACTTTGTGGGGTATAAAACCAGCAATGACAATTGACTGTTCACTTCGCGTTCATTTGTGAAGCGCGCTTTTTCGTGAGCTCTTTGAAATTGCATCTGCACGCAATCTAATTCTCGTGTAGCATCACAGAATATATCAAGTATATCGTCTGCATAGTGACAGTAATGCGCAAAGTTATTGACAACCCATTTTAGCTCGGTTCTTCTTTGCTTTGCAGAGAATACGTTAGCAAGCAGCGGATCTGATGGTGATCTCATTGCCACACCTGCACCTGATCTGTATAAGATTCCTTCTAATAAGAACTGGATGTTATGTGTATCGAAGCAAAATCTAGCCCAAATTGTTCATTGGGAAACCAAAATCCATACCCTTTTGTCCTATGTAGTCCATCTTGCAATCCATGGCTTTCAATAAGGGCACATTTGCGAAGGGTGATTCTACGTCCATTGAGAACACAAGTTTGTCCTGTATGTTGGCGTCCCTGATTTTATGTATGAGATCGAATATCTCCCAAACTATCTACAACCGTATGTTGTCGGACTGGTTCAAGTAGCGGAGAAATCTATCGAGCAATATTGTGGTAGGGTGCATTTACCATTGGTAGTGTAGGATGAATCAGTGTTATCGATTTGTAGATTTCAGGGAGTCCATGTAACCTGGGGAGTGTAGACCTGTGAGGCACAACGGTTAGTATACTTAAGCCATGATGAAGTTGGCATCTTTCAGATCTTTAAACGTAACCATGATTTAAATCTCAGCTTGTTGTGTCAAGCCTTTCTCATTGGGTTGTTAGTGAATTTGATCCCATCTCTAAGTTTTGTAGTGAGTTCATCAGTGTAATCTCACTTGTTCATCGTCATTATTCCGCTTCCTTTATTGGGTTTGCTTGAGAATGAACTACTGAAAAAATTGTTTCGCCTGACTCTTGTTCTGCAAGATACTGAGCACTTTATTATCCCTTTGGACGTTTACAACAGCAGAGCAACTCTAGATCAGAGGGCTACTTGCCCGTTTTATCGGAACCAGAAGACAATAACTCGGTCTTTTTGAAGACCAAAAAACTGATAATTATCCCTTCCAATTATCTTTTAAAGTAATTAACCAGTATCATTTGGAAGGGCAGCCAAAGAGGAACATTCACCGTAAATGTGCTGCTTGTAAACCGCGTTTCGTCAGAATTTTTGACCAACTTAATTACCGCGAATGCTGAGGGGGGGAATATGGCGCTAGAGAGGCTAAAACGTTCGATCGAGTGGTAGTGCTGAAATATGTTCACGTCATGGATCTTTTTTAGTCAGGTTTTAATTCTTCAAAGTGCTTCGTGGGCATAGTTCGGACTATTTTTTTCACTGTTAGAAACATCCCGGAGGAACTTATCACCGATTTAAGCTCTTCACTGCGTGAAATAAGACTGTCATTTTCCACTCGATTTCTAAATTTTTTCGTCGATAGCTTTCTTTAAAGGCAAACTATCTTGGAGTGAATCGTAAGGAACGACAGCTTGACAGCTGTGGCCTGGGTGAATTTTGGTTAATTTGCCTACTGACAAGTACAAAAGTAGTGCAATTATGAGTACACTTTAAATAGAAAATAGCATGAGCAACGCAAGACTAAAAAGTGGAGAAGGGACTTTTTTCCTATTCGGTTTTGGATTGTAGATGAAATTAACCTTCTGCTAGGATACTTAGTGTATGTGGCTCGTTTTCTTCTACGACGAATATCATCGGGGTAAGGACCATGGAAGTCTGCACAACTGTGCATTTTCTCGGCTTCTAAATACCCTGTGAATACATCAGTTAGAACCCATTTGATCGGGCCCCCAATTGCCAGACGATCGATTTGTCGACAAGTGCTACCTTCGAAACGGAATCGTGCATTTCTTGTACGCGGCAGCAGCAATCTTCGTGAGAAAATGTGCAAGAAACCTGACGTGATTTCCGCCCCAGTAAATGACTTCATTTGCTTCTTCAAATAGAATTTTGGCGAGCGGAAGTTATAGATCAAACGATGGCATGTGCTTAATAGAAACTTTCGGTTTCTTAATTATGTTCACAGAATAGAGCGCACTTTTGAAACTGTCTATGATGAAAGTACCCCCGCCCTCCCACGGTAAAGCTGTGAATCTACCCAACCCGAGTGATTCCGGTGGTTTTTGTTCTACCTATTGGTTTACATGCTTGCAATTTTCGACGTTTGCAGATAAGCCCTTCGTGAGAACCAGCTCTCGTGATTTCTTTGCACAGTTGAGAATCAAACCCAAAGCATATCAGTAGAGAAAGAAGGCAGATCCTAAGGAGTTTTAACACTGCATGGTTATTGTCGACCGCACATAGAAAACACTCATGCATATGCAGTTTACTAGTAAAACAAACAACCTGATAAGTTGTAAGGAACACAGAAGTTCGGAAAACTCCATTCACAAATTTGTAGTCAACTTCATGGAAGATGAGTTCATTGCTTTGGTTTACTTTGCTCTCATAAAAACGGAATACATGGCCTGATAAACAAAGTCGCACTGGATGCTAGCCGCTTCGATTTGTGGTTACGTAATCGCGGTCAGAAAGTCAATACCGGATCGATTTGTGTTTCCTCTCGGCAATGCGCTTGGCAGTTGGTAAGCCTGGAATTCGGTTCAGTTGGCTATCAAGACAATCTTTTGTCACCACCTTCATCAAGCATCTGGAAACTATGGATTTTGACGTATCTTTCACGATAACCGCTGTTTTAACGCCTGCAGGAGAAACATTTCTCGCTTCAACGTGTCAGGAAGTTAGATATTTCTGGCCTGACAGTAGAGTGATCACATCAAGCTTCTTTTGTCCGCTATTGAAGCAGACCTTAAGAAATTTAAATGTTGATCACGTCATGTCACTTTCCTGGGGATGGACGGCTGCACTGCTCCATCTGATCGCTCCAAGAATCTGATTTAAATTATTGCTCATCTTATCTTCAGATGAATAAGAAGGGTATGAGTCAGCGGACCTAAAATTATTGGGCCTTCTCAGCTGAAGCACGGATTAAAACACGTGTGCCACTGACAAGAGTAGTGCGGAATGGTAATACCTTCCTCTAACAAATTTCCTAATGGGAATCAGATGTATGATAACTTCTAATTACTGAAGATTAAACCAACCGGTAATGAATTTCTGTTTGGAAATGGTAGACAGCTGGATTAGACAAAATTAGCTGCTATAACTGGACTGATCTATGGCTTATATAACTGCTAATTGTACTCGTGGTTAGACTTGGCCTCATGATTTTGGTTGGATTGCTAATACAGTCCATGTTCAGCTAGTGTGAACCACTATTTCGGCGTTCTGTATGCTGATTCTAGCTTATTCGTCGAAAATTCGAGTACGCGCCATCAACTCACGCGAAATCCTTTGCCCCAGCATTACTTCTAGTTGCTGCCAAACCAGAAGTGTATGAGAAGCCTTAGTTGGATAGGACACTTCGCTTGAAGTTAGCATCCATTTTATATTTTTGATTTTCATAAAATACCTTAACGTACAGTTCTTACCATTTTGGGCTACATATTGCTGGATTCTCCTGGACTTAAGGCTCTTTAATAACAAGTGATAAAGTCCTACGTCCAGCTGAACAGGTGGTAGTTCAGTTCAGATTGGTTCGGCTGAATGTCTCAACATTGTCATCCAGTGTTGTCGACCTGCAATCCCGTTTTATGTGGGAAGATTAAAGATGACCTTTGAGTCATCTTAATAACATCCGGTAATCGATTCAAACTAACCGTTAACTCAATTAAGTATAAACCGCTGCTTTCTTCCTCCACCACTAAAATCATGTGGTGTCGTTGAAGCAGCACAAACATACCAAATATCTACTATTCTGATTCAAAATTGCCTAATAATAGGCTCAAATTACACCAACTGTTTCATCCCCTAACGCGACTAGTTCGACAAATCCGGGAAAACATCGTCTGGTTACTTTAAAATATCACGTGGACGACCTGTACAGACCTTGAGAGTATCTAAGAATGCGGTTTATTCTGATCCTGAGCCCTCTTGACAACATGGTAACGGAAAATTAGCTGCTAGTGATATGGCTTTAGGAGTGTTTATCGTGGAGACTAAACATTGCTCACGCCCAACCACAAAGACCAACGATCGGCCAGGTTTTCTGGTCGTGAACAACCAACCAAATTGCAGGTTTTTGAGTCATTCTCAGTTTCATTTGTACTTTCGTACGCAATTTTTCACGTTAGTTTTGTGACATTCTCACAATCATCAAGTAGTTTTACTTTAAACACATTCCTTTTCATTGTTAGTGTGAAAGAAATTTTGTGCTCTTACTACAAGAAGGATTACGTCCGAGACAGTCGATTATCTGGCAAGCCCATTTGGAGTCAAGTAAATGACATATCGGCCAATAACCTCAGCGAGTGGAAGTCGAAAAAAGCTCAGAGAATCAACGATTCATATTGGTTTGGGAACAAAATAAGATTAGTCTGATTTTCCCATATGTTTAGAGAGTTCACTCGGAACGAACACAAAAATGAGACGATGAGTTTGCAAAAATCAGAAAATTAGCCTTCACCTGGACATGTCTTTTTAAATCACTGGATCATGGCAAGTAAAACGAAATGGGTATTGACTGGTCAGGTCCACTTGATTGTTTTTGCTTTATTACACCAGAATCGAGGTAACCGTTGACGCCAGTAACGTTGGCGACAGTGATCATACGACAAAAACCGGAATGTCAAAAGCTTTTGAAAGACGTCCGGAGTGTGACCCGAGTGTATCTTCTATCAGATTCGCAAACCGCTGCTGGCAAAGTCCCTCAGTCGATAGGATATAAAGTACTTCAGTCAGCAACCAGAAGTGGGAAACAGAATGCGCATTTTGTGGCTCCGAATCGACACCTATAATACAATGGACGGGAAGGCAACCCACGGTATAAAGTGCCAGGCGATATGCATGGCTTGAGAGCGAGCGCTCTAGGAAGTGCAACACCAGCAGCAACGTACAGACCTCGTGTACAATAAGGCAAACGCAACCAAACATACGTCAGAAGATGAATACTAGGCATCAAAGCAGATCTTAGGGCAAATGTCCGAAAATGCTCGATTTTGTGCGCAAGACAGATGCCACCACAAAGCTATTCAAAAGGGTGCACGCACGAAATGTAAACATGAAGTGAGGGCTCGATGATCATTTTCGTTCCAAACGAATTACATAGTAAACTTTGCAGAGTTAAGGGTTAAATTAAAAAGGACTAAGTAGAGCCAGAGAGCACGATTCATGAGGAAGACACTGCATATTGCTGAGGATGGCAGGTCAGGTCTAATGAGTGGCGGCGAAGTCTGGAGTTGTGCCTTTGGACCGCTTGTTTAACCGGACGTTGACCGCCCAGCGCGGTCGCCCTTTGTGCGTTGCTCACGCACGCTCCCGTTGAAAACTACTCAACCTTCCACGGCTTCAAGCTGTCTTCTCGTCGTACTGGTAGATTATCAGGGTTGCCAGTATTGCAATCGTACCGAGCCGAGTAAGAGTGACGTACAAATGGTCATAAAGGTCAAGTGCAAGCAAAGTTAATACGAGATCCGTGTCAAGACAATCGGTTCTACAGGTCCTTGCGCCAACGTCCCGCCGTGCTTCAGTTTCCATATGAATCACTGAGTTATAGACAGTGGAGGGAGTCTCGTGTGTAAGTAAACCAAGCGGATCCATGGAAACGTAACCAAGTCGAATTATCGATTCGCTTCTAAAGGAAGTTGATCGACAAAAGGCATGGACATGTGGTTTATGTGTGATATGGGGCGTGTAGCTAAGCAGTGGGTCTTCTGAGCCCTGGGTTAGTTGCATACAGAAGTTCATTTGACTTTGCATTTGGTGCGCACCAGTCGGGCTGCAACTTATTATTGTCCTCCTGCGTGGTCCGTCTAGTTAAAGAGTGGAAAGTAGAAACATTCCCTGTGGAAATGATGTTGGAAATATTCGTGCTGTCAATATTTTGCGGGTGCCCACACCGAACATGGTGTTTTCTCTGGGAGCCTTAACCGCAGACTTTATAGTGGCATCAATCTTTCGGAGAAAATCGACTCTCCTCGGACACCATTTTTGTAAAATTTCCTCTATTGACTGCACTTAATCTTGTGGCATTTGTTTTATTGCATACGAGGTCGATGCCTGTCTGCTGTGGTCACACTTTTCAAGGGCCCTTGATTTCAGATGGCTTCCGCCACATGGTACCCCTCTGCTATGGATTTTGCAATCTCGTATATTGGTCCTACGTCGGCGCCACGAAATATATATGCAAGACAATTCTCCCATCCAACTGTTGGCTTAGGTCTCCTATTCTGTCGCCAACCGAGGTATCGGAGTCACACAAAGAACACGTTTCTGGTCGCACTTTAAACGTCTTCTGCAAATTTGACTCGAAGTTTGACCCACAAAGATGTATGGCTTTATCCCAGTCCGCTGACAGCGATTGGTGGCTCAGTCCCTATTATCTTGTGCGACGACCGAAACAGTATGAAATTCGTTGTTCTTATGGTTCATTGAGGCTCCAATTAACGGCTTATACGGAGTCCGGCCACTAATCAGCAAACTCGGTTCTCGGCCCAAGTCTTTGCCTCGAAAATGAACCTATTCTCCAGGTGGCTGGATATCGTTGGGTGGAAACCCATTTGCATGGGTATACTATTCTTATGCTCATTTGTTTCGACTGGGTTTCCAGTTTCAGTTTCTTCAACCCGAAATGCCAACGGACTACTTCATCACATCTCCTTTTGCTGATGTTCCTGACGTTGCCAAACTTTCCCAGTTGAGATAATGCACCTTGAGCATATCCTTAGCTTGGGGGCACACCACGACACGGTGCGTTTTCTCTCATTGACAGAGAAGGAGAAACCATACAATATGGTTAGAAATATGAACCGTAGGCCAGCATGGTTTAATTGGCGCACAAATCGGCGCATTTTTATTTTAATGGAAAATACGTCCAGCCCTTCGGAATTTTCTTAAGGTAAAACCAAGTCTCCAATTCAGTAGCACGTCAAGCTCGTAGGTTTTGCTGTCTTGAAGAGGTTTAATTTCATTTCGCTCTTCCGTGCTAAAACCCTCTCTGTGTACGAACATTTGATTCAATTTGCGGTACAGACTAAAATATTTGATTGTGGCTTTTGCCTAGACGACTGGATACGGGCTTGTCCAATGGCAAGAATCAGCCGGATGGATTTACAACAGAAGGTGCTGATCAAAACGGATCACAGTGTTCAGGACACACTTAACATTTGTTAGCATTGTCAAGATGTAGAGTCCGTCACATCAGTCGTTGAGCCGGTGTTATATGATTTATCCAAACATCAAAATGGGAAATACAGATAAAATGCACTACATGTTATACCACTCATTCGTCGTGGAAATCCTTGCAAAGAATACGTTGAGCTTTTGTCTCGGATTGTGCAGTTGGTGGCGATCGGCAACGTTCCCATTATGTATACACAGATCAAAAACATTCTATTGCTGTGGTGAAGTGGGCTACATGGATGTTTGTATAAAAATTCCACCTTACTTTCATTGCCAGTGAATGCGGAGGATGTAGACTCTCCGTTCATTTTTTCTATCTGTTGTTCTATCACAGAAAGCCTTGCATGTGATACACATACTGCTGACTCCGAGGATCCCGATTGTTGCGAGGGTAAATTAAGAATCTGTCATTTCGAAGACAGTTCTGGTTAGTATTTTTCATAGCCAATAGCCTCCAACTATAACTGCCTTCCTTAGGTCTTACTGAGCACATACCTGAGGAATTCTGAAATGACAGGCTCTACCTAGAAATCCGGATAAGAGGTACTGGATTTAAAGCTTCTTCTCAGATGCTTTGTTGATACTTCGTTACCCAAATGTCCGATTGGCCTCTTTGAATTTTAGTAATTTGTTTTGCAAAGCTGGAAAATTTTCCGTGTTATCAAAATTTCTGGGGTGTAGCTTGATATTTTGGGCAGTACAAATTTTAAAAAGCGCAGCACGTCGTCGAATTGGGTCACACGGATTTTAAATCCACTAAAATGTAGCGGAAAAATCCGCAATCATGAGCGGATTATCGTCTGACTTTGGGCAAATTCTTACTTCAATATAGGTCCACGACAAAGCTTCCTGAAGATGCATTTTATCGTTTCTCGTGCCTCAGTGTGTTTCCAGTGACTTATCTTACAGAGGTTTAGTTACAGGCGCATTTGGAGAGCATATAAATCTCTTCAACAACGTCCACTGTTCCCTTTTTTCATCAACAAAGCCCGTAGCTCCTTGATCTTGGTGTCTCATGTCAAACTTCGGAATTCCCTAAGCCATGCGCATAATCTCGGAGGGTTCGGATCACCTGGGATGATGTTGTTGTTTGTTGACCTATCCGATAAGCAAATGGCTCCCATGCTAGTCAAAATGCCCTATTTCTAATCCAGGTGACTGTGGTCATCTGTTCATAGATCTATTTGCCCAACAAAATTCAAACCTTCTTTACATCTTTTCGGAGCCCCAAACCAATCCGTTGCGCATTCTGGCGCGGAAGCAAAAACATCACGCAAAAAGTTCTGTTATTGTTACCGAGTTAAAAATTTGTATGTAAAAACCACATCTCTGATGATTAGCCTCAAGCACCATCCACTTAGAAGTTAGCCCAAAGCGGACCAATCCTCCGTACAAAACAAGATGCTAATCAAAAGAATCAGATAAAATTGTCTGACTTATGATTCAAACCAATACAAAAGCCTTGTCTTTCTTGATCAGACCAAAGGAATACTTCTATGAACATGACAGCCGATGGTCAGTGCAAACGAACCTAATGTCCATGATGCATCATCCTGGGCGATAAAGGGGAAATGAGCTGCAACACAAAACCTGTCCCAAGCAGAAGTGACCCGTGGCTGAACCAACTGTCTGTAAGGGAATCTCATTCAGGAGGCAACAAGACAAGAAAGGGAGAGCAAACGTAACGACTGGGAAGTAAATGACAACCGAAAATCATTTCTATTAGGATCGGGTTCGGTGAAGGTGGCCTGATAATGCATAAAGAAAGAAGAGGAAAGACGTGGCAGGGAATTTTCAACCACTTCGTCTGTCTCCTTGACTAATGTCATGGCAATTCTGGGGGGTTAATTTTAGTAAGCACTGCGCTACACCGTCCCACGTCGTGAGCTATCATCGTGGAGATTTTGTAGCTACTGTTTCGTTAGTCTGGCATTATTCGCTAGGTACGAATCATTTCCTTAGACATTAAAATTAGCTTGATTTTCCTGACCATTGAAATTTACGACTTGATCACTGTTTATTTAGTTTGATAATTTTTGTCTGAGCTTTCACAGCCACATTTCCAGCTCTGACTTGCCCTTAGCATATACGCTTTTATTCTATATCGCATAAGTTCAATAGGTCTGCTTAGTTGCCTCAAGCGTAGATACATCTTCCGGCCTGTCTACTCATTTCTCTATCCATAAGTTTCCATAACCCTCAGCATCAACCCGCTGTTCAGACGTACATTTTGACTCAGGGTGTTTTGATTTAAGTCACATTGTAGTATATTGTTTAATTTAGCCAGTCATTTAACAGCTCTCATCTCTCATAGTGTATTATTGTTTTGTTAATTTATCTTCTGGCTCATTTTTTAGACTCATAACCTGTTCCCCACCGTTGATGCCTACTTATTCTTGTGAATTATTCAGAAGTTACGTCGTTCTACAGTAACCCTTAGCATTTACCTCCCAAGAACTGTGCCAATCTGATTACACACCGTATCTTGTCATCATTATAGTTGTAAAAACTATAAGTGGTCACCTTTCACAACCTCACTTAGATTTTCTTCGCAAACTAAATTTCCAAGTAAGAGCAGAATGGCTTGTGGTGTTCAGCAGCGAGCCAGACGCGCCACTGACGGTGTTCGCGCAACTAATTCTACAAGACGCTCCAAAGTTGGCCCTAGTTTGGGACCAATGAGCCAATGCTCCGTAGTACTTAATGACCTAGTGGGTGAAGCCCA
>LUCM01005702.1:13095-39624 GCA_008360955.1 Fasciolopsis buskii | reverse complement strand
TTATTATTATTATTATTAGTTGTGACCTTGATGTACTGCACCTAAGGCCACAGAGGACGGAACAGAAATGGTAACTCGCGTAATGGACTTTACTGCTACTTCAAATAAAAAAATACATCGCCAAGGGGCACTTCGTGTATGCAACCAGCTCACTGATCACTCCACCTAAACTTTCTAACGCCGTTTATCTGCTTCCCTGCCCGCTTTCCACCCAAGATAATGCCCTCATATAAATTTCGGTGCTGTTGCTGCATCCTCGTTTTGGATAGACCCCTATAACTTTCGGCGCGGACGACCAGCTATTGCACCATTTATACTGTGGCTTTGTTATAAAAAAGCATACAAAGCGGTAGAATAATGTCCCAGTCCATCTCTTTCCTCGATTCGCAAGACATGCCGTTCTACTTTCTTTATTGGCTCAACAGTACCGAAGAAAGTTGGTCATAAAAACTGCCAATTTGCAAGAGACCCAGAAGCTTCACCCAATAACTCTAGACAAGCCACCCATTACTGTCCCGTGAAAGCACACCTTATTTGCCTTGCGTTGAGATGACCCACTGGAAACATTCTTACAATGGCTGCTACCGTAATCGTAGCACTTTCCCCCCGACTGACCCCTCAACTTTAACCAAAGCCCTAATTCTATGAATAATGTTCTACAGGTAGACCTGAGGCATCGACGCTGACCAACCACCTAGGTGTTTATTTAGCAGCCGATGTCCTCAACTTTTATGTAACCTTTATCTTTTCACGATGGCTGTGCCTAGGCTCCGAGGTTAATTGGCATCATAATACGTCTGCGCAAAGCACCACGTGGGCGCCAACTGATGGTCACCCGTCGCCTGCTTTTGCCAGTTCCGCCCATCTCATAGACTAATTCAATTTTACCACCGACCCAGCGGAATATCCATTGCTCAACGTTTAGAAAATGTCTCTCTATTACCCATTAAATAACCCGCAAACCTCTCTATTCCCGCTGCCTTTATTTGCCAAAACCTTTCACTTAAGTAGATAGGATTGTAAATATCCATAACTCGCCTGAAACAGCGGCCCCCGGGGTGGTCACGTCATTCATAAACTCAATATATCGCTTTTCCCCAAAACACTAGAGCTTAGCTTGCCATATAAATCATTCTACACCCGTTCGCGTCTGCCCAACACTCTGTTACTTACGTGGCGCTGTTGGCGGACGGTTCGCTTCTTGGAGGGACAAGCCTATCACTTGCGCCGCAAAGTTCCCTAAGCACATGCAGCAATATTGACCACTTCCGCATTTCCATCTTTCCGGCATGTCCTAACGAGGCACTGATAATTCACAACTCTGATGCCTATAGCAAACAAACATAGCTTTACAAGCGTAAAGAAAGACAACTTGCCCAAAATATATCAGTTTTTCACTCGTAGCGCGTAAGTTTCATCAGGTTCCGCTGGATCACGGTCTCTTCACCTAGATTAATTGCCACACTATCGCCCGAAAAGGAATTATTTCTGTATTCTTCCCGCGTCCCCAAATTTCCACCATCTTCTTCCTTTCACGCTCTCCGTCAGTGTTTCTCCTATACGCATGACGTTTGCTAGGGGCTATCACCCCTATTTTGAAAAATCAAGACAATCCTGATAAAAAGAAATTATTTCTGAGGGTAGAACTTTGCAATTTCAACTTCATTACCCAACATAGCTGCGATTCAAGAAGCCAAATTAACTCGCAACAAACTCATATGACTGCAAAAGCCCTTAACAGGTAGGCAGCTTCTATCCAGTACCACCATTCGGATTTCATGCTGTGAGTGTCCGCCCGAAATATTTTAGACCAGAAACTGCTCCGAAATTTCTCTGCCCCTGATTTTGTGCGCTTTTTCGTCCGCATTCATTTCGTTTCATCGGGTCCATTTGGTGTTTGCCTCCATTAATAAAGGGTCATTCAACATGAAGATGCATAATCACGTCATTCATGCGAAATCGCGGTCTGTCTTATGCATTTCTACCCCACGGGATGCGCCCAAAATTTGAGAAATCGGTAATTACGAAGGGTCTCGCTCGAATAAAATTGCCTGCCCGATGTTTCGGTACCATTCGGCTTTTCAGTTGACATTTGCTTCGCAAGTTTATCAGTTATTAACTTGACCATCCGTCACCCCTTGCACGTGAGCGCTTTTTTATCACTGCTTTATTGCACGTCATGGTCATGCACACTGCTTGTGTATTGGCACTCTCTGAGAGACAAATCATCATTACCACTCTCCACCCAAAATTTGTTTTCATACATTCCACGCTTCCTGTATGGCAAAGACTCTGCACTAGAAATCGTCGTTTGCCCGACAACAAGGCAGGTGCCACCCCATTCCCCTCCACAGTCACCCTGTCTCTTGTGGCCCATGAAGTATATAGGCATCACTTTCATACTAAAAGTATGTTTGCCAATGGAATTTGTTTCCAAATTTTATCGGCATTTAATCATACACCGTTTTCTCTGCAGTTTATTTCATTATTTCGGCTTATTCCTTATTTTTGTCTCTTCCTTCAAATTTCATTTTTCCTCGGTTTGGAAACGATTGACAATAACACACACGGACAGACAACGTCAACAGCCTCCATAGCTGGTCAAGCTAGTTGCAAACTGAACGACTACATGAGCTCGTAACCTATGCCACTGCATTCTTTGCTCACTGCCGTGGATTTTGCCTTTTCAAGTGCCAATTACGTCTTATGTCCTATGCTTATTTCCTCGTTCCATGCGTGCACACATTTGCTCTTTACACTGGGTATGTCTCTAAATAGTTGAGGAATGCAAGAATTGTTTCATGCGGGGCAGGCTAATTATGATGCTCGTAATATGGTCTACCGGAAATTTTGACCGGGTGAATGGCACAAATTCTACCTTGGCTTTCCGCGACCGCCCTCTCTGTCTAGGCTGCCCAATCAGCACGAGCTTGGGCGCATTCAACTATGGGTCTTTGGCGAGGGCCAACGCAAACCCGTCTGAGAATTTTAGTTTGACCAGAAAATGCTCCAGCAGCACTAAATATGTACCATTATTTCCGGAATGATGTGTCACTGCTGCAGTAATTGGTCTGGCGTTCATTCCTGTTCCCTGCAGTTAACTTCGGAAAACATTCATCTATCATTCATATCCAGTCAATCAAACCACTTCTCGAAGAATACTAGCCGAATGAAGAAAGTGAGATTCGTTGTAACCGGGCCCTCTGGTTCAGGGCTGAACTTTCAGAGTAGCGCACTTTAATTTTAACTTTTAGTCCGCCACCATGGGTGCCGATGATAGGGTACAATTCTTCTCGTTTTCTGGTAGAAAGTCAAGCCACTCGGGGCCTATGGCTAATTTACCGAGAAATAGTCAGCGGATTATAAATAACATAATGGATTTGTCCAGAGTAATTCTTAGATTGCCTTCTGCCTAGTAGTCACGAACCAGGTAATGTGGTACATTAGCCGTGGGTGCAGTGGAATACCATAGGAGAGTCCGTATAGAGTGAAGTCTCCCAGTTTATCCCCTCATGACACCCACTTAACATCGTCGTCGTTTTTACCTCCAACATTGCATTCGTCAACTCCCGCCTTAATACAGAAAACATCTTCATCTGATCCAACCGCTCCTCATGGAATGCCAGTCTGCTTTGATGTCCACCACCTTCCTCGGATCACTAAACCGCAACCGGGTTCCGAAATATTGGAAATACGTTAGTATGTGGATCAAGCATTTATTTTTTCTGCAATGGCTTTACGGGAACCTTTGTCTCTCCCACTGAACTCAGCCATCCAACTTTCGAAATCAGTTATTGTGTCGGCACCTAAGCGGTCTGTATTTTAACGTTCTGTTTTTGCGCAACTCATGTGATATCGCCTTGCCAGGTAGCAGTAATGGACAGACCAATTCCAACGAATCATGTTTGCTTTCTGCTGGAGACGGAGCTAAGTGTGCTTCGCCCAAATTCAATGGAAAAAGAAATTTATGCCCTTCTACATCCCACTGGATTATCAACGTGCTTTTATTTGTCAGTGTGCCCACTGTTACCGTCCAAAAGAGTTTTTTGGTATAACCTGTAGGAGCTGTTTACAGTTCGACATCCACTTGGCTACGCGAGACCCAGCAAAGTCAAGGGCCTTTCCTGGATCGATTGCGTGTTCTAGTGTATATTTTGCATAGTTGAATGGAATATGTATGTCATCTACGTAGAAGTCATTTGTGCTGTCAGCGAACTCAGTTTTGGCTCAGAAATTTGATAGTTTAGAGCTTACTGGAACGACATATTGGCGCAAAACATAGAGAAGACTACCCCAACGGGATGCAGGGTCAGTCGATAGGTACGTCGTGGTTCACGTCGGCCAAACAAAATAGTCAGAATGCCCCTACGTATCTGCTGCTGGTACCACTTAAAGAAAATAATCTTTTGATGATAACTGAACTAATGGATGTTGCTTCTGACCTACCAGGCCCCAAACTGCTCGCTGGAGATCTCAACGCACCTGGCATATGCTGGCCCACGCTCTCCGCTCCAAATTACCCGCTCCCATCCTTGAAAGCATGCATGATGGACCCGAAACCTAACTGAATCAACAAAGACCCGCAGTGTTCTTGACTTCATAAGTACAGTAGGCTCAACGCATGTTCAAACGTTCACTGAGGCTAATTAACTTGGTGTAATCATCTGCGTGTTACCTGTTTATTTACATTTCGCCAAGGCCGTATTTCAGAGCTGAGTCGAGAAGCCTACCAATTCTATTTCGTAACTCCAATTGCCAATTATTTTGTCTAGCATCACAATTGCAAGCAGCCACGTATCAATTATACTCAAACCTGCACAAGTGCCTTGATGACGACAAGAGTTCTCCATCAACATACAAATGCCATGCGCCCCCGGTCTCCCTCTCTAAAAATTGTACGTCGTTTCCTGTATCACTCATGGTTATGGATTTAGAGCTCCAATGTCCCTGCTCCTAAAACTTCTATGAACAGGCCTGCCACCAGACCGCAGTAACCAACAGAACCGTTACAGTGATCCTAAGGGCATCCCCTACTCAGGATTGCAAGCCAATCCCACGCTAGGCTCCATCTCGAATAGTGCCCAATTATCTTCACGCATTGCGCAAAGTCGATTAAATTGCAAATCGAGAATATGCAGCTGGTGTTCACTAGTAATCTCTTAGATCCTTCATCTAGCCTGAACTACAGGATCAGATGCGAGCTGCTTGGACTTGAACCATTGTGCCTTCGTCGAGTCAAATCAAACCTTGCATTTCTATTTAGTCTTCGCCATAAAAATGTTGATTCTGCTACAAACATCATACATAACACTGTTAGTCCCCGTGTCAACTTTGTGGTAAATGCTGATCGCTGAATTACTTCTGACTAGACTGTCGGTAAGAGCAAAGTTCTTGAAAATTGCTTCCTGTAAACTCCCTAGTAGCCTGGGACCATGCCCACATTTAGCCCAATTTAACGCCAAGCTGGCAAAGTTGCTAATTGCCCCGCTTTTAGGTAGCCTGAAACAAGCCAACATTGGACCTGATGAGGCTTACGAACATGGGTTGGAATTCTAGTTCATGACTGAGTCTTCCTTGTGCTAAACACCTGAGATCCCCGGAATTCAGGTTAACCTTTTGCTGCCCACTTTCTCGCATGTTAACGATAGTGAATTCTTTGACCTCCTCTCCTTTAAGCGGATTTCTTTTTTATCATTGGCTTAGGTAAACAACCATTGAGTCGTTTCCAGTGTGGGCTCATAAAAATGTTAACATATTACTGGATGGATTGCTGTTATCATCAAGTTCTGTGGTTTTAAACATATTCAGCCAGTGTGTTTCGCCCTTCTCATGTCATACGATCCTACTCAGTGGCTTGGCGATGCTGAACAGGACGCTCGTGTTAATCGAAACTCTACAAACACCTCGAAACCCGCTGCCATCGGTAAGGTCTAGTTGCCAAAGTCTGCGCAAAGGAAGCAGTTTGCAGGTCTGATGTTTCCGGTTCAATAAATACCAGACCCCTCGCCCACGCTAAATGCGCTGTTACCCGTTCCGCCCTCGTAAAGGCAAACCCGAAACTGCTAGCTTCTTACACCTAGGACCTGTTAGCCAGGTCTGGCCCTCAAGTACTGGCCTGCTCAATCCAAACCACGCCGCTGATCGCCCTGGATATCCCTGGTCAGATGGGTTTTCAAGATAGGAAAACATGATTACCACTGCTAATGAAATTGCCTGCTTACCTTTTCAAAAGACATTTTCGGGCCGCACTACCGGCTGAGGTAAGAAAACTGCGGCAATTATATTAAGGCTTGGAAGATATTCTTGGCCAGTGTATTTAAAATGTGTTGCTGCTTCTTACCCAAACGCTTCCTTCAAACCATCTTGCAGTCTAGCTTACTGCCGGCTTCATAAAAATGGAATCACCAGTTTCGAGAGTTACGAATTTTCTCTTCGCAAACATTTTATTCTCCAAATGATCTGGCATGGTCTTGACTGTATAACTTTGCCTTCCTCGTCAATTTTATCGGTTCTTTATTGTTGTCAAATGCGATTATCTTGTCCACTTTATAAGAATTTTCGCTTAGATCTGACCAATTTCTATCCAATTATCATTTTTCCATTGATTTTATCTCATCTACAGCGCTCGGTAATTTGGCAAAATTATCCAGGACCCTCTGGAAGTTCAGATACATGACCTCAACTATTTGGACCTTGTCCATTTTGCATGTTACCTCGTCTATAAAGCTAATCAAGTCAGACAAATATGGAAGTTTGTCCCGGGAGCCAAGTTGATTTTCAGTCATTGGCTCGTCTACCTGTGTGTGTCAGACTGCTCAATGGCGCAAATCCTTTCAGTGGTCTTTAGCACAGTGAATCTCATATTAACTGGTCGACAACCGACACGATTATCCCTATCCGTGCCTTCATGTACTGGCATGACTGCTGATGCGAACTGGTCCCCGGAAAGTCTTCCTTCATCCAGCGGCGCTTCGAAAATCAGGGTAAGGGATTTCGCCATGATTTTCTCCAGCCTAGTCACTATCTTTGGGTGGATCCTGCAGGGTCCTCCTGCTTTTGGCCCTTCCAGTTGCTTCAGGCTGTGCAAAAATTAGTCCTCCTTGATAGGCGCTTTCGGCACGGCCATCGTTTGGCTTCCGTCACTCAGTGTTTATCTCTGCACCAATCGTTATGTCCGTTTGCTCTTTGGGAATATTTAGCCAGCGGTCGGATGTCTGCAAGCTACTGGTCGACCTAAATCTCCATCGGTTTTTACCCTACCCTCAGTATACCGTAAAGCTGTTTCAGAATGTTTTTCGTTGTTGCAACCTTTTGGGTTGCCTAAAGCACTTTTCTCCCAACAGGCATTTTGTGCTATCGCTGGACGAGAAATATACCACTACTCCTTACCCGGTAAGTCAAGTAAACTAGGTACTCGAGTGAATCCCTTTGGATTCCGCATTCTCAATTTTATGATACCTTTTTAAATGACCGTGGTTCATTTTGATCAATACTGTGGGACGGCGTGATCGCTTGTTGGTGCCAACAGACTATTCTCAATGGAACGTAACCGGCCTTCCGCATAAACACTGCATTCTTCTGGTTTCCACGGACTCCGAAGGTCCAGGTTTACCGGCCGGGTTTTATTTATCTTTGAGAAGCTCCTGTCGACATTTGGGGCTTGTTGCCTTACGTACGGTTGCACGCGAACCGCGGTACGGTTGTTCGTGCATTTTGTTTCCCTAAACTCGGGGCTTCCAATATCTCTCGGAATTCAATTAAACTCCAAGTCGGAGGATAATGATACCTGTCAGAAACTCCATTGGATTGTTTGAGCAACCGGTTGGACCATTCTACTTTCCTGCCTGAACTCCAGCAAATGTTGTCCGGAGATGCATTTCTAGGCTATCCCAGTGACACAGTCAAACTCAAAATCTTCAAAATCCCTGCAACTTATACATCCACTCTGAAAAATTGGCTCATTCCTTATCCTCCGCTGCGTTGACTCCAGACCCGTATAACAAGTCACATTTGGCGTGTGAGACCTTCACTCGCAACGGTGACCTCCAGAAACTGTGTTAGCGGTAGACGATGATGGCGGCACATGAAGCAGGGACCCATGTTTGGGTTCCTTCGTAGCGATTGGTTGTTAATAAGATGAGCATATTAGCCATGATTGGGCGGTTCCGGAAATAAAGCTACCTAACTGGGAGGAGCTGTCCGCTCTAAGTATCGTAGGCATTGGGGATCAGATTATGTGGCCTCTATCCCAAAGTAGACTTGCAACAGAGTCATCCGTTTGCGCTGGTGACTTATGCGGATTAACGTCAACTTTCACGCCTTAGTTACCACGTTTGAGAAATCCGTCATGCAGGTATAACGTGATTTACTTTGAAGGAAACCATGTTTTCCGGCGTCAAATAGGTCATAATTTAATGAGTAATGTAGTAAATTACTTTCTATTATGCTTTCCCTAATACGTGCGACACACGCGATGCTATTGTTAGGTCTGTAATTAGATGGCTCTTGCTTTGAGCCGTCTTTACAAAATGGAATAATGACAAGAACTTTACGTTGGCAGAGGAAAGTGCCATTATTTCATGAAAGACTAAACGGATTGTACAACAGAATAGGGATACCAGCCTCGAATTCGAAGAGGGTTCATGGATGATCTCCTGGTCTAGCGTGGGAAGACGGTCTTATTGTTGGCAACTCTGTTTTAATACCATTTGAGTGGAATGAGAACCTTGATGGGAATACATGGGGACAGGTGGAATGCCCAGTTTAATGGAGTCGTCATCGGTCGTCATAGTGGAGGCGAAATGTTCATCGAACACGCCTGATACCAGTGAAGAATTATTCGCTCACGTGCCCTTAAGTATGTTGTATGCGCTAGGTAGGGGGTTACTAGTTCACAGCAGTTTCTCCAGTGCTGCAGCCCTGTTGCTAGACTGTAAGGCTTGAAGTTCCTCCTTCTTCTGAAGAGAATTGAGAAGGATCCTAATATCTTCAGGCAGACCCTTAATCTGCATTATCACAGAAAACTGTTTTGTTCGTTTGAATCTTGTTTGGACTAAAAAATAATTTTTATGGCGATCCAGGGTGCTCAACTCTGTTTTGGATTGTGCCACACGGGGTTGCAGCGCTTAGATCAATGCACTCATCTACAGAAGGGCAAAAGTGGCCGGTGGTCAGTTTGGAATTCACCAACAGAACAAACCGTCCAAATTTTGGCTACAAATTATGGAAGGAGGATGGACCCTTGAGGCTCTATAGCACGATTTAAGGGAAGCCGATTAGGAGATAACGGAGGACGAAACTCAAAAGCTAGAAACAATCTGGGAATGGTCACATCCGAGTAGGTTGCCGTCTATGGACCTGCGCACCCGGGTTAAGCCAGTTGTGAAGATAAGGTCAATACTACTGTCGGCCCTCGTGGGCAATGTAAAGTGTTGTGTCCACCCACCCAGCCGTACACTAGAAACAAATGAGGAAAAGTATTTCGCGGAGGAGAGAGAAGACCAACAAATCCTAGGCGCGTTGAAGTCGCCCGCCACTAGCTTAGGGCTTAGAAGTTCGGCGGCCGCCCTAAGTGCTCAGCTTAGTGGTAGGAATTCTGACTGATGTGTTATTGAAGGTAGGATGGTTGTACAATGAGGCTGAAAGAGTGCCTCTTGGGTAGATGAAACAGCCTCCCCCACGGTTATTTGTCTTGCATTTCCTAAAAGCATTGCAGCCAATTATAACAATGTCTATTTTAGGGGCATTTTTGGTCAGCCATGTCTCAGTGATAAAAATGAAATCATACCTGCGTTTATAACCCAACAAGCGCAGCAAGTGCACCTTATCCGGTATCAAGCGAGCGTCTAATAATGACAATTAGAAACGCTCAGTAGTATTAACACTTGCATAGAAATAATTAGAGTAAATCAGGGCAAGGGGGAATGGATGTTGATAGGAAGGCCGTCGGGAGACTGTTCTTTTGCGTTTAACAAAATATTGGTCGCAGGAAGGCAGATTCTCGTATTAGGGGAAGCCGCGTTATTGTAACCACGTTGACGGGTAGTTATGCAACCCCTGAAAAGACCGACTTGTAGGGGAAAATTCTTAGAAAAAAGTAGATAACTGAACGGTCCAGGGTAGCTGTTGGTGACAGAGTATCCAGGGACAGGATGATGAGGTATGCGAGTGGGTGAGATTTCACCGGCATTGAAGCAAAAATTTTGTGGATGGGGTGGATTAATGGCGGCTTGAAATAACGGGGGCGGTTGAAGGCTTAAAAGGGGCGGCGGTTTTCTGGTCTTTGGATTTATCACGGTATTGTAAACAGCAAGAAGATAGTAACACTCGTCAGTTTGGGTAAGGTGGTTGAAGTTTTGAGATCACGGGCCACAGTTAACAATGAGCAGCTTGGGAGATAGAAGTTGAATACGGCATTCGAGATGTTCGGTTGGTATTTACTGAGCCGAAAAGAAGCAGTATTTATGCGCTCAAATTGGATCGATTGGATAGCAGATGCAACGGCGTTTTCACCGGGTACTGTAACGATGGATTGATGTATCTGGCACTTTTAAGAATAGTCAATAAAGCTATTCGCAGAACTAGAGGCCAACTGAGGTATATTTGGGGCCTCATGGACCCAACGTGTTTGGCTTTCAAACATCGTTGGGTTTTCGTCAGCAACGACCTGCTTTCAGGAAACTGACTTGTAACTCTATTTATTGCAATTTTAAGAATTAGGCAAGCATCCATCTGGAAGCCAGATGGACGGTGAAAACCAAGGGCTGAGATGTAAGTTGCCTGCAGTTACGGGCGGGTTGAGATGGAAGTCATGTGGGAAAAGGATTTCCGTAGATCGGGTAAGGGTTGCTAATAAAGCAGCAGGTAGGGAGACTTGATTATCGAGCGGACTGGGAGTGGTCTGCATCAGAAGGTTGGTGGTGCTGTCCGTAAAGTACGTGTTGTTTGGTGAGGCGCTGGGTTGGGGGTCTCATTCAATGGTACGGTAATGGTGGGTTTGCCGGGGTCGTTCACGTGACAGCGAGGGATGTCGCCATTCTCGTCATCGTCTCCCTTACTTTCAGAGGCAGGGGAAATCCAAAACATTGGGAGCAGCCTTTGTTGGGTGTTTAGGTGAGAGAGGGCTGGACGCATCTAAGTTGACTGTTGTTTTAAATGCTGGTGTTGTACCAAGCTCTAGTAAGGGCAACTTCTCCAGGGTCAAGGGTGTCTTTTGATTTTATATATGAGGTTGTAGCCTATCCTCGAATTTCGACTTGCCTTTCTTTGATGGATGTTCTGTCGGCGAAAATTTTAAGGTTCTTGAAAGGCGCCATTCGGGCAATTAACTGCGACCTGCTAGTAAATTGCTTAGCTAAGAGCTCACCAGAAAGTTGAAAAAGCAACGTGCACTCATGCCGTTGAAATTTTTTACGGCCTGTTAAAAGAACGTTGATAGTGAGACATGTTGCATGCATCTAGTAAACGTAATTTGATCCTTCCGAGCGGCAGACGGTCTGGAACGTTGAGCGCGTTGAATACTATTATTTCCGAAAACACGGCGTTTGCGAACCTCTGTGTCCGTGGCGTCTAAATAACGGCAAGTTATGCCGTGATTTTGAGGACTGGGGTTATTTTTATTCTTCAAAATGTTTTGAGGTGGAAATAATCGAAACATGATATCTCCCTCTCACCGAACTCCATTGTGGACCGCGATGATCTTTCTCTCAAGGTCAATGGCCCTTTCACTGGCTATGTCGCACACGTTAATGAGGGCCACAGTATAGGAGGTAGCCCCTTGAAGGACCTTATTGCTCAAAGTACCGCTTGCCGCAAACGTGCTTACGGTTGGTTTCCTTGTGCGGATCTTGAAATGCATGCTGAGAATTGCATTTCCACACGTCGATTTATTTCTTATGGATGCAATAAGTGCGGTTCGAAATATTAGGATAAAATTGGAAAAGGCAAAGAAAACGATCGACATGCGGAAATCAGCTTACGGTAGTACCAGAACTATTGAATTTAGATGGAGCAGTGTAATTTGCTAAATTCTCCTTAGTAAAGTTTTACTCTGCAGATTTTGCTTACACAAAATGGTCCGGATAGTAGGGTAGTAGGTCAATAATGCTTTATTATAGGCAACGATCGGTGAAAAGGCTAGCTGTAGTAAAGAATATACGATACTGGTAGGCAAAACAAAAACGCCTGCGCCACAAGATTCGTCTGGACAGCAGTATGGCCTTGAAACGTCTGAAGAGTTCAGAGACTTCCAGTGTAGGAACCAACTCGCCAATTATAACTTAGAATTCTGTTAGACGAAAGATCGCACCTGCTGGGTAGGTGCCACCTAACTAGCCCTGCACAGGAGGCAAAACTTCCAGTCAATATCCTATGCTGATGCAAAACAAGATACTACGGACTGAATTCGCAGCAGGCCTTTCCTACTCCAGCTCAGTCAAACAAAGCATTTTTCCTTCAAAACACGGGAATGCATATCTCTTACTACGCTGTCATCTAAAGATACCCAGTATTCTCTTCCGACATCTCCCCTCGCTGTGATGGAAGCTTTCAGCCAACAATTTTGTGGTCTTTCCAGTTCCACCACGGAAATTAACGGTTTCTACCTTCGTTTTCCAGCCTTTGCAACCACATTGAGGAACGCCTTTGTTTCTTTTGAGTCCTTTTTCCGAGGCTTCAAAAATTTGAATCCAAGTTGCTTCGTTGGTCGTGATTTTAACCGTCCCCGTCTCGTGACAGAGGCAGCAGATTCACTAGCGGTATCATACATTTGCCTATATGAAGGATGTGCCTACAGTTGGGACTTCCCCAAATACTGGAGTAAGGGGGCCATTGCACTTATTCTGGGAAAGAAAGCTAGTATCTGTGCTAGTCATCGCCAATTGTTCTAGTCAGCAAGTTTTCTGATTTCATTCTGAAATGCGCTTTGTACCAATACCCACTTTCAAACAACATTCTAGACTTTTACCAACGTAGCTTTCTTTCTCATAGCTCGTTCATCTCCAACATGCTAACCGTCATTGGCAGCCTGACGAATGCGCAGGAAGACGAACCTTTTCGATGTCATCGAAACCTTCGACAGGGTTTCTCACATTCCAAACAACCATTAGCTTTAAAGCTATGGCCTTGTTGGTTTCATACCAGAAATTATACGCAGCATCTCAGCCCCGTTGGAGATCGGGGAGCACTGGAGGGGGCTCATAGGACTCCACTAAACTCTGATAGCGGAGCAGCCATATGCCTTACCCCTCCCGACTTGAATAGCTCAATCCGTACCGCTTGATTTGAGATGGCCGCGGCGTGGTCTCTTTCTTATGTGTCATCTCTTTACGTCAGGCGCATTGAAAACATATTTTGGTCTCTGTGTTTCTTTTCAAATAAGGAGAATTCTTTAAAGTTTTTCAAGAACATCTCAAGAAACACTGGATGTATCTAGACCAAAGGAATTGACAAACCAGTTAAAATAAATATTGCAATGAAGGAAATGCCGAGAAAGTGAAAGCCGAACACGATTTTCTGATAGAGAACGCCACTATGATACTGAAAGAAACGAAAACGGGGAGGCAAAACAGAAACAACCAGATTAGTATCGTTGGAAAATGAGCCCACAGATATTGGACGACATTTATCACCAGAAAGTTTTTAGTATAATTGCGTATATTGATAAAAAGGGAGCTACCGAGCTGAACGGTGAAATAGAGGCCCTAGAAAGAACAATAAAACGCTGGACTCACCCTCTAGCCGTCCTGGCAAACACAAGTGATTTAGCCCTGTGAGGCAAAACAAACAAGGCGGTTCATGGAATCGCAGAGCTATAAATGGAAAATGGGATGCATAAAAATGGGTCCGTGAGATGTCACGTGATAAACCCCTTGAGGGTGGCAGACATTACGACATATGCAGCAATCAAGGGAGTAATGAGACTGAGGCGGTGGAAGCAGAAAAGAAAATTTACTCCAAATCAGCCGGGCTTTGTGGTAACAGAATTCGACGACCCCTGACACCGAGAAAAATTCCCATCTGCATCCAAGGAGTTAAGCTAAATAACCGAAGGCGAGATTTTAACGAAGCTTGACAGCATAGCTATTGCTGCCTTAAAAAGCATGGGGAATAGGTCAGTACTTCGGGATTCCATACAACCATCACCAGGCACCCCTGGTTTGAGATAGAAAAAGTGGTATAAAATGCAACACGAACAAAGCGGAATCACCGCCACTCACCCAAAAAGGAAGTAGTTGGAAAGAGGTATGCATACCACAGAGCTGTTTGAAATTTTGTTTTCAACGACACTCAAAAAGCAGAGGTTTATGCAGCCATTAGTCAGGCGAAAGCAACGAAAACCTAATCGTGGTAAGAATAAATGCTCAGGATTCTCGGGTTTAGGAGCTCAACGCCGACCAGCTCCTGTGGACAAAACAAAAAATGGCGAATGTGACAGAGATGTTCGTGGTATAAAAAAACGCAGGAAGCATAGGGAACAGAGCAAAAGGTGATGGCTGGCAAAACAAGTGTTATAGCCATTGCGGAAACGTGAGTGAATGGTGGGTTCACGGATGGGACAATCCTTTGAATGTTCTCTTTTTTCGGAGGACACAGGGAAGCGGTACAATCGGCGGGAAGTACCGATGTTAGTAAGAGAACCTTACGAGGCATACGAAGAACGACACCTGAAACTCCAAACACAGAAGCAAGCGAGGTGGTGGTTATAATTGAAAGACCGAAATTCTCTATTGCATGCATTTACCGAAACCAAGGAGCCAAAGCAATCGGAGTTGACGACCTGCTAAAACAGCTGAGAGCCAATGTTAACCAAGGCCTGAATTTGCTTACCTTGAGAGACTTTAATGAATCAAGAACCAACAGGCATTCTGGGGTAGCCATGGGAGGCACCTGCAAGGGAAATTTCCTTTGGTTGTAGCATCTGAAACCCTGCATTCAGCACGTCACACAAGCCGCTCCATGAACGACCGACCAGTCACCGTCCGTTCTTGACCTCACGGTATCCGATTATTTGGATTTAAAATAAACGATAGGCAGGGGCGTCCATGGAGTAATACAGTTCCCTCTAAGGTTGTGTAGGCTAGTGGGGCCTGATAAATATACAGGGAACTTGTCGAGGTTAGATAAGAAAATAATAAGAGAAATGGCCATACGGACAGAGTGGACGGCAGAAACTAGAAAGGAATATGAATAGTGGTAAAGAGATCGAGTGAAAGTGAGACAAAGCATGCAGGAGAACTAATGCAAAGAACTCAAAGAAAGGGCTGCCACGACGACAGACAAGCCGTTTCCGAAAATCAGTGGGAAAAGCAGCGAACTTTCAAAAATGGGCACCGCTCTAGACTAGAGTATAAGCTGTCTCGAAGCAAACTGTGGTGCCCATGGCGCAGTGTAGAGCTAAGTGCGTTGCATAAAATGCAAGAACAAACACGAAGGGTCTCCACCACTATTTCTGGTCAAAGGCTACCTTGAGAAGTGTAGTGAGAGCTACCAAAATCGAGCGTGGAGTGCCAGCATTTTACAGCATCGAGAAATATGAAAGCATGTTTCTGTCATACAGTACTTTAGGAATACCTGGGAGCCCTATGGAACAGTCTATTGAATCGACATAAATAACGGTAATGTTGAAGGAGGCGATAACCACGAGGACGGTAGTAGCCAGCATCCGGCTAATGGACCCCCGGGTCTGGTGGACCGCACAGAATTCACCCGGTGCTGATAATGCCGCTGGTGGACAAACTCGGAGAAGGGGTAGCGAGACGGTTCAACGGATCATTAGATGACGCCACGTTACCAGGGTACTGGCTAGAATCAGTCATTGCTCCGGAACACAAGGAGGGCGAAGAGGAGAAGCGTCAATTCTAGGAACATATCAACCTGACTAAGGTTAGTCTCAAAGAGTTTTGGAGAAACTTAAGAGATGGAATAATCGCAGAACAAACTGCCAAATTTAACTGAACACGGATTCAGACGGAGACAGTTATACTGTCAAATATTGTCAGCTTCTTCGATGAAGCGACCACCGAGTCGGACAGAGGGGAAAAGAACTAATATCCGCTGTATGGAAGTCCAGAATTACTTCGATTCGGAAAATTACGGAAGTTGAAGTATACTGGATTGGCGCCAAAGGCGTTGAAGTGGGTCATGCTTTGCTCGAATGAGAGATTTTCGAGTAGGAAAACACTTTGCCAACTAGAGGAAAAACTAAATGACGGAGCAACCTAAAGTTCCGTCTTGAGACCTATACTACTCCTAGTTTACATTGAACGCTTGGCAGGTGGATTAATGTATACGAGCCCTAATTTTGCAGATGATGTAACGTTCAATATGGCACTGGATGTAGGAATTGTTCAAAGCGATCTGGACAAAGTCTACAAGCGGTTGCTATTGCGGGAGCTGCCTCTTTATTTAAGAAAATGCCAACATTTAACAGTAGGGAACCACAGGCAACCCACTACACAGGCCCTGCAGTCAACCAGATGGCGCTGGAGCCAACGACAACCGTGCCAGTCCTAAGGAGTGACTACTGGTCTGGAATTCAGACCACTTTTTAAACGCCAGTACGTGGCCCAGTTAGCATATATAGTGCTGCACCAACTAAAAGGCAGCACGAAGAACCCGTTATCCTAAAGCGAATCTCGTACCATGTTTGCGTGCTCTTAACCTTTGTGACCACTTGTTTGTCACTTTCACTCGGCTCGGTACGACTGCAATACTGGCAACCCTGACACCCGCCAGGTACAATTAGAAGACAGTCGGAAGTGGTACAAGGTTGAGTGCATATTGAACAGGAGCGTGCGAGCGAAGCGTGCGTGAGCAATGCACAAGTGGCGGCCGTGCTTGGTGGTCAACGTTCAGTTAAATAAGCTATCCAAAGAAACAAATCTATGTTCCGCTACAGGCAGCATATGGGTGCCCAGCGACATCAGGCACTTGGATTTTTCCCATTAGAAAGGAGACTATGAGATCTCATAGAGGCGGTTGAAATAATAAAGGGGCTAGGCAGGTCTGTTGGATACACAAGAGATCTCATCGAGTTAAGAAACAACATCTCGCTCATAGCTCATTAAGGGACCATCAAAAAGGGCCAGGTAAAAAGAGCATTATGGCGCCACGTCATTTCGGAGCTAGTCATAGACGAGTGGATCGGAATGCCAAGCAAATCGGTGAGTTTAAAAATAAATTAGACATATGTGGAGAGGGTTACGTAGCAGAAAATACAACTAGCTGATAATTTGCGCCATACTCAAAATCCCTCCGCCGGTTCCCCATAATTCCAGTAAGCTTTCCTAGTTGCATTTGTTAGGGAGTGGTCGAAAAGCACCCGAGACTTTCATCTAATCTGAATTTTGCAGTTCACGATAAACACTGAAGGTAACTAGACCATCACGGATTGCAAAAACATAAAGAAGCCGTCGGGCTTCCAGATGTCGAGGGATTTGGAGACCCAATAATTCACTGGTGCAAGAGACTGGACAAAAGGCACTTCACCGCCTAGTACCGGAACTGATGACTTTGAGATGGGCGCAGGTCTAAAGAAACGGGTGGGCTGCGGGTATTGACGAGACTTCCACCCTCGCGAGACGGTCATGATTTTGCAGACGTTCAAACCGTTGCATGTAACTCATCCACCCGTGATAACTGATAATTACCAACTGCCCACCCCGCGATAACTGGTAACAGTTGCTGTGGTAAAAAAAGTGATCAATCAGAAGAAGCAAAGCTAGGAGGATAATGTTGATGTTATTTTGTACGGAAAAATAAAAAATATCCATTTAGCATGCCAAACCCGTAAAAAAATCGGCTGTTATTGAAAACGATCTTTCCGTATTGCGTATTTTCGTTGATGGCTGGGAAATTGAAAAAGTATATAAATATCTGTCTGCTCCGCGATTGCGAAGATGTGTACCTAAATATAATTTATGTATATATATATGTAAACATACGCATGCACCAGGGTGACGTAACATTTATAAACATTTTTGCGGCGTAATAGTCACATGAATTGAGTTTGTCGATTTTACGTGTTTAGTTATCACTTAAATCGACATAAAGGTGATTAAATGTGTATATGCATTTGCACATAAATGTATCTGTCTATATATACATATAGAAATGAAAACATAAGTAAATAAATGGATGTGCACCTAGAAGTATATACTCTAGACATTGACATGGCGGAACTTAATAAATCCATATACGTGTGTATAATAGACACATACGTATATGAAATTATGTATATATATATATACATATATATATAGCTACGCATGTTTCCACTCGACATGTACATCATATACGTTGTCGCATCGACATGCACAAAAACCTATTAAATAATTGTTCATAAACATTCGTCGCCCCATTTGGGAACATTACATATGCATATCTCGGTATAGCAATTATTGTTAACGCAAGCAATGATTTCCTAATCTGAAAATATGTGCATATATCCGTCAACCACTTAGTCGTACGATATATGCATATATTGCAATTCGCCCAGTCAGGTAGTCATACGTTAAATGCCCAACGGCAAAAGGTACGACCCCTCTGCCAACCCCGTATCATGTCTATCGCCGTCTGTCTTTGGTCCGATATATATGACGAACGACACCTATAAACATCTCTAGACAAACGCAAACCTGTCTGCCAAAGCAAACACTTCTAACATTTGCATGCGTACAGTGGACCAGTTTCACTATTCCTAAACGAAGGAGCACCGAAACCCCAAACTTTGTTGCGCACGTGAAAGCAGACTTACGTACCAACAACCTAATTCACACAATGAAATCATAACAGAAACAACCGATTTTGGAAATCGGTGCCAGTAGTCAAATAGTGGTGGCCCCATAGGGGCCGTGGTGCGTTCTCGTCAATCCCGTCCCTCCCGCGGTCCTTGTTCCTTGCACCTGCGTCGCCTTCCGTGGGCCTCCGGGGTCCTCTTCATCCTTTTCGTCCGTCCTACGTGGTCTTGAGCTCTTCAGGTTTACTTGCAATAGAAATGGTGAATATTAGTAATAACAATACTTACCTTACGCTGATAGACAATGGACACAGATGTACACCTCATGGCCCAGGTAGTTGGCGCAATGCGAGTGAATCCAACGTTGACATACTTCGCATTGCACCCACTCGGTTGTTTCGTCCAAATCCACCACGGGCTGCTGTAGTCTGCATACGGCGCATAGGTCTTCTGTGATTGGTGAAGGTGGCGGCTTCGATAGCCTACGTTTCTTCAGCTTCTGTAGTCTGTAGCCAGCAGAAGTCATGACGGCGTGCTTCCTAAAGTTAACCAACCGTAAGGGATCACCAACGATTTGTAAATCAACGTCGTCGGTGTCCCGGGGCGCAAGGGAAGCCTCACGTTTTGAAAACGTAGGCAACCTAACGGATGACGAGGTGACGAGAATCAGTTCAACCGTCTTCCTAATTCTCTGTGTCCCATCAGTGCGAGCGGTATTATCGACGAGTGTGCTAACTGAGCTAACGCCCTGACGCGGCTTCACTTATGGTCAATGAAGACACGTAAATGTCCCGACAAGCGTCCCCGAGGAGGGACATCTTATCTTCTTTTTTGAAAGTTAAATGTTCCTCTCATCGGCCTACTGGAAGTCTCGCAGCGTCATGCCTAAGGAAGGAACTGACACGCAATATGTGGCTGCATGATAACGGCCACTGGTTCCAGAGAGTGCATGTGCATGACGGCCGAATGCACAACAATACGCGTGCACCGCATGATTTAGAACACCCTACCTCCCAAGACCCGCTCACCTTCTGAAGGTAAACTAATTTATGCGCTTCCAGGTGGGCCTGGAGTGCATTTCTTGAAAACCTGACTAATTCTGCTTAGCAGGGCACTATGCATCTCCAAACCTGTGGGTGGGACGTAGCTGCCAAGAAATTCCCTAATCACGCGGCGATGCCTAGCCTAGTCTAACTCTTCCGTGCGCCGCAGTATTCGCGTGAATACATCAAAAAGCGTGGATCTTCTTGACATACAACGCTTTAAATGCCTATGTTCTACCTCAACCCTATTAGTCGTAAAATTACCAAAATTTAGTGCCCACTTTACACTGTACTGTGCCCACATAGACTCATATGGCAGCCACGGACGTTGAAGGTACGTAAGCGCCGACGGGCAACGAACTCCTATTGCAGCCCTAAACTTATCAAAGTCGACCTTCTTAGATGCAAACACTGAATTGCGCATCCACTGATGAATGCGCTTCCTGTCCCCTTCGACACTTACTTGAAGGCTACCGCAGCGGCGAGGCATGTACATAAGGACATGAAACCGACAAAATATTACAGCTGCTTCCGTGTGTGCCGATTGGAACGCGTTCAACTGCGCAAAGCTGTGGTCGACGTATATCGTCCTAACCTTACCCGCCGCTGGCAACATATCCTTCATGGCTACTGTCGCCCTTGGGGTAGCTTGCTCTGCTTTCGATAGGCAGCATACCAGAGAACGCACCCACCGCAGTTAAGCTGGTGTGTCGCGTCTGCTAACATAACCTCGCAGTGACGCTCAGCTAAATGCCGAACACTATCAGGCACGAAAACGCAAACCTAACTACATCCTAACGTTTGAGTAACCTAAGACTACCTCGTCCGCGTAATAAATCTTTAACACGGACAACGTCGTTCCGGTCATCCTTTAACCGGAATTTACGCCTAAGACTTAATATCCCAAACAGTAACTAGGCGATTGAACTTATCCCGCGCATATCGACAAACCTCTCTAGAATATCCAAAAAATGCCGTTACGTTAACTACGTGCGCCTCTTACTCTGGGATTGGCTTGCGATTGCGCGCGTAATAACGGTCATGAGACCGATGGAAGAAATGATTGTGTTCCACCACCTGGCATTGCCTGCTTACTGCGCGCAACAAGACGAATGCCGGACAGTTAACAATTGGAAATCCACAAATAAATATTACTTGAAAAGATAACAGACATATCGAAGACCACTTTGATTTCTACGACGTATATGATGCGATAGTAAGGAAAAGAGGAGGGAATTGATGGCGGATGCTCTCAGAGGCAATTTCCGGAGCTGGCACTGTGATATTTATAAAACAACGTAAGCGTTTATGCTGAAAAACCCTAAAATCAGATTCAAAATCGAAAAAAACTAGCATAAAAAAGGCGAACGTAAAGTCTATACACTTCAGAGTCATCAATGTCAGCGGCAGTAGGGTGCGCAGGAACAGCCATGGCAGCGATGAGAGCGCAAATGACGCAATTTCTGGGTTCACATATATTTATACCCAAAATCGTCCGTTTAAACAATGATCACGTTATCCAGATTAACATTTTCTTAATTTCCGAAAAACGCCCAAAACCATTCAATGCATTTCCATAACAATTCTTTTTTAGCTTCACAGGGGCGACTTTTCATTGTGGAAGTTTCGTCACTAGCTTGGCTGCGCGCCACTGACGTACTGTCTACCCCCACGAAGCGTCCCTGTTTTGCGGGCATTCAAATCTTTGTTCGGACCTCATCCATCCGCAACAACTAACTAATGCTAACTGTCCACCCGGTTGGTGTTAAATGTCAGCTGTTATATGTTGGCAATGCGGTTAAAAAGTGGTGAACCTGAAGGAGCAAAGCTAGGGGAATAATGTTGATGTTATTTTGTTCAAAAAACGTCTATATAGCATGCCAAACCTTTAGTGAGACAACAAGCCGATTCTCACCGATGTAGTTGTTAATTTGCCCCTGCAGAAAGGGATTAGGATCGGGGGACGAGAAGAATTTTAATGCTGAGACATCCGGGATATAGCATGACCTGGTGTCGTCAGCCACTTGTGTGGTCTACTTTGGCGAATCTTCATGGATCACACTAAGCGAAGAAGGTATATGCGGTGGGAGCCGATAAAGGCACGGCCGTCTAAACATAGAATCGTCACCAGTTGTTGCTCACCGGAGACGCCGTGTTTCCCGAGGTATCTTTGAAGATTTTTGTAGCGGAACTTGGATTTGTTCCTCCAGATAATAATAACCAGTCGGTCGAAATTCTCCTTGGCGTATCGGCAGACCTTATTCGCATTGCCAAAAATTTCCATAACGTTCATCACGTGCGCCTCCTGTTCTGCCGTTAGCGAACGATTGCGTGCGTAATAATGGTCACAAGACCGATGGAAGGGATGGCTGTGTTTGAGATAACATCCAACCACCTCGTATTGCCTAATTACTGCACGCAACATGACGAAGGCTGCGCAGTTGATACTTGCAGATCGCGGATGCTCTCGCAGCCAACTTCCGGAGCTAACCCTGTGATGCTTATCAAAGAGTGTAAGCGTTTTGCGCTGGAAAACCCAAAAGTCAAATTCAAACTGAAAAACTAGCATAAAACGAACGAAAATAACGGGAAAACATATTGGAAGCATCTATGCAACTGACGTGGTTTTAAAGATCGTCCGTTTAAACAGTAAGCAGGTAGAGTAGATTGACAATTTCATAATTTCCGGGAAATGCACAATAACACTTATTCCACTTCCCAAACAATTTTATTTTGGCCTAACATGAGCGACTATTCAACGTGGAGGTCTCGTCACTATCGCTGCGCGCCGCTGTCTGATATTGATGATTTGTCCACCACTGCGAAACGGCCATACTTTGAGGGCAATCAATTTGTGGGACGCCATTTGTCCACCCGCGGGAACGGATCATGTCCCAAACTGTCCACCGTGCGATAACTGGTTTAGTTCGCTGCTAAATGCCTACTGGTTACCAGTTGGTGACGTTGTGAAAAGATGATGATTATGAAAAAAATATAGAGGTCAATTAGTTCAGAAAAATAAAAAAATGTCGATTTCGAATGCCAAAGACGTAAAATGAAGTGGACTTTATTATGAAAATTGCCTTTTTGTGTATTCTATTTTCCTGCTTACCCCATGATCAACATATATATATACCTGTTTGCCCCATAATCGAATTGTAGATGTATATATTTATATATATATATATATATCATAATCATATTCACATATATATATATATATATATATATATATATATATATATATATATATATATATATATATATATATATATATACGCATACGTTACCTTCTAAAATTGGCGAGGCAACGCATGCGTTCAATTACGGACGGAAAGATGTGCGCAACCATTGATAACCGCAGGTCTATCTCTAACTCCATCTATCTCTATGTGGGTATATATGGCTGACGACAACTGTAAATATCTCTAGACCTACCCATGCTTATGCCTATGGAAGCATAGATTGCTAACATTTACTTGCGTACGGTTGACTAGGTTGACGGACTGCTGGTAAACGAGATTCACCCTTTTTCCGAAAAAACCGAAACTCTCACCTTTTTTGTGCACGCGAAATAAGGCTCACGCACCAATAAACTGTTGTATACAAAAATTAATCAGTAGAATAACCGATCTTGGAAATCGGGGCTGGTAATCAGGCAGTATTGGCCCCAAAGGGGACGTGGTGGCGTTCACATTAACCCCGTCTCTCCAGCGGTCCTTGTTCTCTGTCTCCAAGCCGCTTACTGTTGGCCTCCGGGGTCCTCTTCGTCCGTCCTACGTGGTCTTGGGTTCTTCAGTTCCATATGGAATGGAAATGGTAAATGTGAACGAAATGTCCTGTTTACCTTCGTTAAATACATGACATACATGGATATGATACTTACCCTTGGCAGACAGGCAATACACGCAGACGTACAGTTCTTGGTCCATGTAGTTGGCGCAGTGGAAGTAAATCCAGCGTTGGCAAACGTCGCATTATACCCATGTTGTTGTAGCATCCAAATCCACAGGGGGCTGTTCCTGTCTGCGTACGCCGCATAGGTCCTGTTTGATTGGCGAGGGTGCTGGCCCCGACTGTCTGCGTCTCTTAGTCTTCTGCAAACGGTAGCCGGTAGAAGTCACATTTGCATACTTCCTAAAGTTTATTAACTCTAAGAGATCACCGCAATCTGTATGTCAACGTCATCGGTCTCCCTCGGGAAAACGGAAGCTTTAAGCTTAGAAGAAGCAGGCACCTGTATGAATGAGGACGGAGTGGAAACAAGTTCAGCCGGCTTCCTAATTCTCTGTTCTATAACTGCGAAAGTTGTCACCAACGAATGCACTTACCTCTGCTTGGTTGTCTGTACGCACCACGTTTTCATTATGTACGAGTAAATAAGTTAATTCTTTACCTGTTCCTGTCAACCCAGGGATATTTTGCAGTTGCTCTAACAAAAGCTGCGGTCAACGAAAAATAGTCTTCATATGACCAGTTGAATGTAACATTATCCTTTATGGCATTAACCGCACGGCGGTAGCTGGCGCTACTTTCGTTGGGAAGCAGCACGTAAAATATAGACCGACCTAACCCGCTATCGTCCACTACCATAGCATGCCACAGTATATACACACCGCAGTTGAGCTGGTGGGTAGCATTCGCTAACAAAACCTCGCAGTACTGATCTGCCAAATCGTGAATACTATCCGGCACGAAAAAAGCAAACCGTACTAAACCTTTCCGTTTCAGTAGCTGCAGAGTACCCTGTCCGAGCAGTAAGTCTTTAATGCGGAGACGTAGTTCCGGTCATCCATCAGTCGAAATTCACGCATAAAACTATTTATATCGCGCACCGTCACCAGACGGTTGAACTTCCCCCTCTCGCATCGGCAGATTTCTCTGGCATTGCCCAAAAATTTCCAGTAGGCCCATCTTGTGCACCTCCTGCTCTGCGGTTAATTTAAGATTGTGCTCGTAATAACGGTTGTGAGATTGGTGGAAGGAATGACTGTGGTGAAGACAACATCCCATCACCTTTTATTGTCTGAAAAACCCCAATGATACAGAACTGCAACGCATCCAGTCAAAGGACGAAGTTCATGCATAGACCAAAAGAGCAGGTATAATATCGCTCTTCACAGGAAGAAAATTTTTCACAAATGTTCCATCGGTTTATGGGTTCGAGAGTAGATTGAGTTAATGTTCATGATCTGTTTATCTCAACCACACAGTTTCATTTTATGCTTAGTGTTCAAGGAAGACTTCACGACTAGGGGATTCTCGGAGAACTGAAATGATGAAGGTAACAAAGACTGTCGAGTCGACTAGCTAGGATTGGCTGTGTGGAAATGCATTCAGAAGTAATTATTTCATCCGGATTGATGTAACTGGTCGAATATTCCGAGTGTGCTATTGGTTTTGTTCTGATAAGGTATATGTCGTAGAACGATGAAGGTAGATTGGTGACCCAAGGCCGAATCACGAGTACTAGTTCCAAAACCCCAACTCTGGGTCGCAAGATTTCGCGCTCAGCGAGGTCGAGTAGACAAGATATTCACGTGACCGTAAGCCTCCAGTTGATCGATTATCAGCCGGCTCTCACCGCAAGCCTAAAGTGTCCCGGGGAGGCTTCTGGTCTCGTTGTCTGTGATATACTGCATCGGCTATGGAGTATATAAAAGTTGCATTTCAGTTAGAAAGAAAAATCAAAGATAAAAAAACATTTACAATAATCACCATCCAAAAAGAAGAAAAATTCATGCAAACAAATACGTTCAAATCAGTAAGATTCCGTTGCAAGGGACAGGAAATAAAGCAGATTCCGAGAGAGTGAAAGAGGCAGAGGAAGTGAGGGCGCGTGATCGATATCCCGGGAACTCAGTTAAACGGGTTCAAGAACAGATAGTGCAAACAGATAAATGGGACTACAAGGCAGGCATAGAAATGCATACAAGTCTGAACAGCATGGCGTCTAGATCTTGTCATTCAATGGTAATGGTGAGCAGATTGCATATTAGCAGTGCGCGTGAGTGTGATTCATATAATTCCCACAGTTGCGTTTACACAGATCTAACAAACGCCAAACGCGCGTACATATTTGTGACCTGGAAGGAGAATATGCATGCGTGAAACCGATGGGCCTGAACGAGATTGTTTGAGAGAACGAACAGCATACGATGCTGATCCAAACTTACTGAGTATCTCAAATTGTTCGACCTAGTTCTTGAACCAAAACGGACCATGTTTGAATGTATGTACTATGGAAAAATCGGTGAACGATTTGCATTAAACTTGTTGGCCCCTGTCAGCAGTGACCGTAGAATAAGCACCAGAAACAGAAATTCCTTGATGCAGAATAGCATTGGGAATCATGTTAGGAGAAAACGGTGATAATGGGCTGGTGGCAAGGAACCCAAGATATCTAGGTAGACGTGAGGAAATCGCCAATTATCTGTGAGCATTTGGGAATGAAAGGCTGGACATGTTCATGGGTCTTGCTTCTTTGACATGGAAGGAGGATTTTTGTCCAAACACTGACAACTCTGTCCATGTTGGGCAGTCATTGATACATTTGATAGAGGTGTACAACGCGCGATGGGATGTGCAGTGCAAAGTAGTATAAATAACAGGTCGTGTTGAACAAAGGACCACCGGTCGACATTTTCCCATGCACATGTCGCAAGCAATGAGAGCAGCCTGCATGAAGAATTGGCAGGCCTTTCAGGACAGGAAGTATGGCGTTGATCGTTGGTAAATTAGTTCGTTGTC
>LUCM01005702.1:0-13022 GCA_008360955.1 Fasciolopsis buskii | reverse complement strand
GTCAGCTATTCCTGTTACCTTTGAATGACTGCCCAGCTGAATGAGATTCAAGGAGACATTTTGCACAAACCTGGATAGAACAAGCATCGGCCAAAAACATAATCAGACCCTTTTATATACCTAATATTCTTATGGTGTGCTGAATTATATAGCAGGTATCGAACTTTCTTCTTGGAAGAATAGTAGCTGCAGCTGGTGGAAGCTAGAGTTGCATGCAGGGTGTTCTATGACCAGTGAAGATGAATCAATCTTTCCCGTATACCTCTAAAAATGATTCTGATTCTTACTTTTCTGCCTGCATGATACGGTGGCATGTTAACTGTAAAATGTGCTAACATGGGACTGTGCGACAGACCGAAGACAGTTCTGTCGTCAGTGATTATTTTGCCCGATGATGGTTAATTGCGATATTTTTTCGGCTGTTTGCAGTACACCCTTAGCTTACGGAGTCATGGAGAACTTAAGCGATCACTTGTTCAGAAACTCGGACAATGATTACAAGATCTCTGGACGGTTGGATACGAATCAGCAAAAGTACCAAGAGACGACGGAGACTCTGGAGGGAAAGTGATTCTGTGTAATCACAACTGACATTGATTTTGCTATGTAGCGGTCAGACAATTTCAAAGTCAACGTAATGCCCAGGGTATTCGATAGATGAAACACCAAGTGCTTATTTCAATGTATTGATAGAGATGCTGGCAATGTTCGTGTTCTTGTCGTTGGGAATGAGAACATCATCAGTATATACGAGGGCAAAATTGTGACGGCAAACGTCTGAAGTGTTTGAGGTGCTTTTCTCAAATGAAAATGTTTGCTGATTAATGTCTGAAAGCCAGATGATGCTGGGATGACAGTCGTTGGAATATCTTCTGATGAGGCAGGGATGCGGTAATACGTCAGCAACGGATAAAGGTTCGACTGTTGAAGAAATCATGAATATATGGTATCAGGTAACGGTCAGATACACTTGCTTTGTCAAATAAACGATAATCACCCCAAGAGCAGCGATCACTATGGATCTTGGAACCATATACAATGAGCTCCTCGATAGGTGACTTATTCTCTGACTTAACTTATGTTTACATTCTGCTTTGGCTACAGACCTTCTCTCGGGTAACAGTCTACATGGCTACTGTGTTATTGAGGGAACTTTAGGGAGAATATGGCGCTGAAAGTCATGTAGTGTTTCAGTTGGAGAATTCAGTGGTAAAGTTATCCTGAGGAGTTTGTTCAAAGCCAAAATCGATACTGATTGGAATTTCGTTAGGGTAATTCGCAGAAAAGGAATGCAAGCAAAAATGGCGTGCGTTTGCAGAGGTGCAATGGTGTCTAACAATACAGTCTTTTCCGTAAACCGCAAAGGCAAAAGGGGAAAGAAATTCGATTCCGGGGATCTGTGGGTAACATCAGCAATTATGAAAAGCCAAGGAAAAACTGCTTTAAACCTAGTTTATGTACTAATAGGTTTTGACCGTATGTCTTTATGGAGAAACCGTTCGTTGCACGTAGAGTTATTGTAACAGGAATAGGGTGGTTTTCCCTGACAGGACCAGGTATAACACTTATCTTGGGTACCAGTATGAACTAGAAACCTGACAGAACTACACCGACCAGTAGGCGACCAAGTTCAGAGCCAGCGGCGCCAATCGCTATTACTGATTAGAGTTTGGGCTTCCCGCAAATGGGGTTAGGTATCGACGGGTTTATGCACCGAACGCTGGTGATAATAACTACAGAATTTATCAGGCAGGCTATGAGAATTTATTACAGATGGTCAAAGACGCGACGGTGAACGTTTTGATTTTCGTGTCTGATAACGACATTCATCTGAGATGTTAGATCAGTTATTTGCGGAATCCGCAGACTTTGAAGAGTGGAAGGCAAAAGAAATCTTGCTCATATGATTAGCATCAAACAATCTCATGCTGTCAAGATATCTTACTCGGAGGACCCCAAAATCTTTCTAGTCGACGAGGAAAGTTTTGCATCCTTATACATCTTGACAGCAAGTAGTCGATTTTGAGACCCCGAAAGTTGTTTCCCGTATAGGGAGAGTTGAGGTCAGTTATGGCTCCTGATTTCAACATTTGTGAATAACGCATCAGGGCGCTTCTAATCAGCTGGTCCAGTTCGCTTGATTTTTGCTTCTCTGAAAATGTTGGAGGGATCACGAACAGGAATTCTGTAATTTAAATCACATCGGCTGTATCCAGTCTCAAGGGTTTAATATCAGTTAACTAATTTTCATCACGAGTTATGGCCCCCTTTGGTCTTTGAACACGTCACAGACATCAGACTAATTCTACTTCGTCCCATAACTAAAACGAATGGTTGATTTCCCACTCTGATATCCTGCTTGCAGTCGATCAGATTGTTGGCCCGTGCAGCATACATCTGATTCTAAAGCACCTCATCAACTAATCTTGTTTCCGGACATAGTACGGTTTCCCGGTTTCACTAATCACCGTAACGAAATAAAGCGATGTTCAGTTTCTGGCATCGGTTTCTTAGTCACATCCCACAATGCTTGAATGTGGATAACACAAATTTACTTTTCAACGGACTAAATCCACTTGGTAATACCAGTAGCTTCACGGTTCGTTGTTCGTCGCGAATTAACAGGTTGGTCTATCCATTAACAAATTTTATCAACTGAATCTTGCATGCTATTTAAATTGATTGGCACTTATGAAACTTCTAAAATGCCTCCGGGATGTTGAACATAACCTAAATTCATCCAACAAAACGAACAACCTCCTAGTCCTTTTCAATGTTATCCACTTGGCTTGGTTACTGATATGTCAACCGTTCAGGCGTCAATTCGCTGTGAAGAACACAGACGTGCACTACTATCAGTTGATTCGGTGTTTGAAACGTAACCGGGATTATTGTATCTGCGGCTTGAACACGGCTGACCTGAAAGCATTGTTTATGCACTCTCTTCTCCCTCCGCTCAATCCATCGAAGTCAATCCTCTAAATTGTTTTAACATCCGTTTTTGTACTAGCATAATCTGGTTGTTTATAGATTAACCACAATTACAGGATCAGTCAACTTATTCAAAGCTAGGCGAATTTTTTCCGAGAGAGGTGATTGGCCCACTCAACACGAGTGGACTGCTCCTGAACAGTTCAGTTTTCACCCTGCTTGATCTATCGAGAAAGATCATATTGCCTGATAGCCACCCAAAACAATTATCAATTATCTGTCGTAATGAAACTATTTATATAGGTCCGTTCACGTCAGAGCTTATCGGTTGATCATCATCAGTCTTTTGACATCAAAAACTCTCCTCCGATCTGCACTTCCAGCTATGTCCGGATCGCCCATGAACGTGCTCCGAATACCAGATGCATTTCACTTACAGTGGAAAATCCGCGGTTACGTAACAAACACAGAATGAACCGATAGAAGTACTCGTTTGTCATGGTGCAAAACTGCTCGCATTGGATCATGTGAATGTCTTACTTCATCACAATCAATGGATGCCTGAACGGTTTGACATATCAGTATCCAAGTTAAGTGGATAACACTGGAAGGGACTAGGAGAAGGAGGTTCACTCTGTTGGACTAGTTTAAATTCGGATGTTCAAAATCCAGGAGGCATTTTGAAGGTTTCAAAAGTGTCAATCAATTAAAATGGCGTGCAATATTCAGTTAATGTAAATGAGTGGTAGAGCTAGGTCGAGATACATATGGTCGACGAACAGCTGGTCGCGAAACAATTAATATAGCAAAGTGCATTGTCACTTACTAATGATGATGGTAACGCACACCATGCAAGTAGTGATCGTGTGTGTGTGTGTGTGTGCGTATGTGTGCGAATCAGGGATATCCATAGTTGTGTTTTCAAGGGACTAACAAACGCCCAAAGCGTACATCCGTGTGTATATACTTGTGATCTGGTATATGAATGTGTGCGTGTGAAGAACTTTCACTGAAACGCCGGTATTTGGGAGCACGAACAAAGCAAAGTAGTCCCCAAATATATAGGGCTGCTGATATTCTTCGAACTAGTTTCCGAAGCACAACAAATATCCTTCATATAGTGGCCACAGGAGACGTTGTCAGTCAAAAGATAAAAATCCCTGGTATGAGTTAACATGAAACATTTAAGACTACTATGTTTAATTGAAGTTTAAGCTAAGTAGTAAGACTGTGGTTTATTAATAAACATTAGTTCTCCTTCATAGATTATAATTCATCCCACTGAATCCAAAACCTATCATCATCTTTCGTGAATATATTAGTATTGCAAACTGCAGTGCTAATACACACAACGATAGAACTTCTTCACATTTGGGCATCTTTGTCGGATCGAAGTATTCCATTAGTGCTCCATTAGCGTTGGAGTATAAGGGACCCAGTGTGCATCAGAATGCATCAGAAATTCAAACTTCGTTTAGCAGCTTTAATTTTGAAACCAAAGTTTCCAGCAGAACAAATGAAATTTGATCGTGTTGACGGTGCTACATCCCCATTTATGTCCTGGTCAATTCTCCTCAGCATCATATGTTACAGTTACCGTGTTTCGATGTTTGGACGCAATTTCGGCACATGACGGTGACAGTTACCTATTCAAATCCCAATCAATATTATTCTATTTCAGTTATCTTATCACACCGAGTTCAGTTGATGACCAACATCAACGGGATTTCTGTATAATCGGTGAACTGAAATGCAAAACATTGTCGACCCGGTCGAGATCACGGCCACATGTTGCACGTAACAATCTTTATCTTATGGAACAACAACCAGCGTTTGTTTACGAGGGCATTGTGAACGTCTTCTTTACTTTGCGGGTTTTCCCAATTCGTTTGATGAATAAAGCGAACAGTGTGCGGTGCTCCTGAGTCGATAGGCGCACGGCATTGCTGGATGGGCTCGGAAAAGTTCTCAAGAGGTTGGACCAGATACACTAGTTACCGTAAGGGCTAACGAGATGGCATTTGCACAGAAGCAATCGATTACATCATTTCACTCCGAGGCCGGTCTGATGGTGACCATCTTTTCACCTCATCAGCTGACTACCATATCTAACCCATGAGACAATCATACGACTAATCACTATATCTGATAAGGTCACGAGCAACACCTAATGTGTCAGTACGTTGAGCTGGCATGTTTTGAAAGCGTAAAAGATGATCCGTTCACATTGATCCAATCAAATGTCCACACCAGCAACAAAGAATCATATTTTGTTTTGAATTCATTAAGATCGGAATTGCTTCAACAACTGGTGAAGCAAAACGAACACTAGGCTCGAATAGAAGGATACCACATTGTAGTTAGTTTATCCAGTAGTGGGTTGTGCCAATCTCGGTGCAAGAATTTCACCATTTCTGTATGTATTCCTCCGGGTATGTCGAACGCATCAGGGTACGAATGTGGAAAGTCAACCAATATGTCACAACTGACGTCAAATTTATAACTAATCTCTGGCTTATACCTGTAAGAGTGACGCCAATGATTTGCGCTCTCTCAGCACGAATGACATGTGGTGGGCTTTCCCCCTGATCCGGAACAAAAGCCGTTCTGAGTTGAATTGACGCGCATGCATCATTACGTTCCAAAGATCATGCGGGACAACTTTGAACTACCTCCTCGTTCATCGGCAGTGGACACATTTGCCCGAATGGTCACCTCGGACAAACACGTGCACAGTCCAATGTGGAGCCCGTTTTCAATGACCGATGATACGGTTTTTCACGCTCTCGTAATGCCAAGTAGCGTTTGGCAAATTTGACAGTCACAATTTTACACTGTAATGGTATTTTTCAATCGGTCAGATAAGAAACATTTACTGTTGTTATAGTCCACTGAACTGCACATGCGCATGTTTATATATGCAAAACAAGTATAACCGGGAAGATGTTTTGTTCGTACTGCGAATGCCGATTTAAATTACACGACAACATCTATGCATTTTCTATTCACAAAATTTGATGCATGAAATCTTTTGGGAAACAAACAATTCTTTTATCGGTGAGCAATGAATAGGTATACCCCACGAGAGCCGTCTAAAAGGTGCGGAAACCGGAAATTATCTGGAAAGCATGAATGCACAGTATTGCCGTACGGTGAATTCGAAGCCAGATACATGCAACAGTCAGTCTTAGCAAACACGCACACGGAGGATGACAGTATTCACGAATGTTTATGGAGTCGCTCCAGCTATCCTATCACCCAAGATGCACTCAACTCTACTCTCATCTTTGGTTGAAAGTGTGTTTGTGATCGCACACACAGATGAAAACAAGCATTGTATACTTTGCTACGTACTTCAGCTGGACGGTAGTTGTTGGTCCCATCAATGTGTCTGTCGCCCCAACCACACCAATGCTAAGTGCACACATTTATTTAACTGATTCAGAGCGCAGTGACTGGACTACGTTTGTAATGATCCCTTGATGGCCTTTTGTACAGTTGTAAAACCAATCATTGTACACTGACTGTGTTTGGCAAGTGTGTGTGACAGATACTAACCGCTGCACCGTAATCATTCAGCCAATCACAGTGTTCTCACATGACTTCTAGCGAGGGAGTTGGAGTGAAGGATTACTTCGCACAATCGGTTGCGCATATAGGTTCCGTATACGGGTTGCCTCCAAATTTATTCTTATACATTCACAGACCATTGCAGACAGAAAACAAATTTTGCTGCCATCCCAGTTCATCATGAAAGTCGCTTTCGTAAGTGCTTGGATTGGTGAATTCACACTTGAATAGGTTACCGGTTCGAATAAGGGAATCGGAAAAGCAATTGTAGAAAAGTTGGCTAAAGCTTTGGGTTCCACAGGTGAATGGGATGTCTATCTGACGGGTAAGTCGCTTTCTGTTCCCCGCGTCTTAGGTTGTAAGCCCGAAATGAGGAATTTGGAAAGCAAGCTTTGTCTGATTTGGAGAAGAAAGGACTGAGAGTGAAATTCCACCAACTCGATATAAATGATCCGAATAGTCGTAAATCGTTTCTGCAATTTTTGAAAACCAACTATCCGGATGGGATAAACATTGCGGTCAATAATGCCGGGATTGCATACAAGGTTTGAGGTGCACAGTGATAATTGATTGTTTTCATTAGCATGACTCAGCTGCTCCTTTTGGTGAACAAGCTCGTGTTACATTGCAAACGAATTTCTTCGATACGTTGACATTCACTGAAGAATTTATACCGCTACTTGCAAAAGATGCTCGGTATGTTGGATCTACTCCTAATTGACTGTTAGTGTTGTCAATGTATCGAGCATGGCTTCAGTCATGGCACTTCCGAAATTGAGTGAGGAATTGTACAAAAAATTCAAATCACCGATGACGTTGGATGAGGTGCGGTCATTGGCACACGATTTCGTTCGGTAAGTTGTTTGTGCTCGGTTGTCCTAAACCGTGAGTGGGTCGAGTCGTGTTGAGCACTGGTGAACCGCTGCAATATAGTTCGCGCGTCAGTGGAATAAATTACAATGATAAGTACCACCATTTTATTGACGTGGTTAGAAGCACTGGCCCATGAGAGCCTGGATTTTAACGAACTACTTTGAAGGATCAGTAGGATTTTCTTGATCCATAGACGCGAATTTGGGTTTCTGCCCATCCATCTACTAACCCATGCTAGCTTAACAGAATATCTCCCGACGAGTTTGTCTTTTCGAAATGTTCAGTTTGCGAAGAGAATACGTATTTATTTCTACCCAAATGGATCATTCCATCCTGAGGGTGAAGGTGGCCTCATGGTTCCGTCAACTACGATCGGTAGTTTACTTACCTAAAAATGATGAAAAAGTAAACTTAAGTAATCACTGTAATTCGGTGGTGCGAAATACTAAACAATGCTGGAATGACATGTTAACCGTCTCAGTTTTCCTTGACAAATTAATCTTATTTTAATGCTAGACTGAATTTTGATTTGCGCACATAGATGAAACCAAACTGCTCTTTCCCTAACCCGTGAAATGTCAGCACAAAGTGTTCCTCATGAAGAACGTAAATTCAGTGTGAATCAAGTATTACTAATCCCGTTGTCTTGGTGTTATTTGTTCATGTTTGTCAGTTGACGTCACTCGGTTGACTGACAGGACGTTTGCCACCACCATATTTTTGGTTTGGCCGTCCAGTTTTTGCTGATATCATAAATATTTTGGAACGAGCTTCAATTGATTCACTTGTTCTGCGAGAATCCGGTCATTGTTTATTATAGCCATGCCGAAAAGGGGGATCACGTGGAAAATGGTTGGTCAGATTCAGCCTATGGTATATCAAAAGTGTGTTTGACCAAGACATCCTACATTTTGGGTGAACAACTTGCGAAAGACCCGAGGAACATTGTTCTCAATTCGGTAAGTCCGTGAGTGGCTTCTGTTTATCCCGTTTCCTTTTACTTATCTCATTTACAAAACGTGCATTATTGTAAGGGGATGACGGATATGTGACCATTGTTTTAAGTGTCTCATATTCGTGTTTTTGTTGATTAATAATTTCGTCCTACTCTAATTCAACTGAAACTCGTTGATTCTGATTAAATCTCTTGGTAGTAGACCTAAGCTGCGATTCCCGCGCTTCATGTACGACTAAATATCTCGTGCACGTTGAATTCCAGTAATTCTGGTCAATTCCATTGCGCGGGATGATTTGTCGACAGTATTTGATACCTCACCTCGAGATCAGTTGATACGTCGAAGTCATTACTATCGCATCATGAGTGACCTTTTGATAGCAGGGTTTGTTGACTGAGCCTCGCCTCCCACGGTTTTGTTCGTGTTCCACTGAAAAGTCCATAATTGCTCATGATGCACTTATGTGCTGTATTCGTTATTTGGCTGTTCATTTTCAGTCATTTTAGACAAAATGGCACTGCTGTTAATTGGCGGCCACATGGATTGCGCATTTATAACCTCGGAAATCGATTGTCTGAATCGCGCCATCGTCAGCCAATTAAGTCATAGACAGTGTGTCCCTGTTGCCAGACTCGCTTTCACATTCGATCAACATATCCCCATGTGGTCCTGTGTTGCTCCAAGTTTGAGAGTCACTGTTCTCGTGAATAGGGCCGCGGACGTTCGAAACTGTGCGCTAACGCTAACTGCGCAATAACGATGACCGTGGTCATGCGGTAAAATAACACATGCATCTCGATTGTGCTCATCGTCGAAGCTGAATGCTTTTTTCAGTCCCATTTAAGTACACTAGTTCAAAATCAACCATCGTGCCTTGCAGTTTGGCAGCGCTTTGTTTCTTTTTTGTTCAGACAAAGACGTTAATTTACTAGTGGAAAGGCTTACCTGGGGCAATGCTGCATGTGCTGCCGATTTGATGACGCATTAGGATCAGTGAACGTGGGGTACGTGTTCAGTTTTGAACGTGGAAAGCAAACATTTTCTGACAATGTTACTAATGCTCCCAACTTAACCACTCCTACTACTGCGCTTAGCTTATAACCTGTTTACTATTTTACGATTTACAGTGCTGTCCGGGTTATGTGGATACTGATCTGACAAGTCATAAAGGACACAGAACGACCGAGGATGGTGAGCCGTTGTTTATTGACTCCGCACACTTTTGCGGTCAGTGTCTCAACTATATTCGTGCCGTGTGGCATGTGCACTCACTCGTTGGTTTTGGATATCGAGTAACACAGTGCTGGTTGACTGTCGTTGCATTTTGATCCGATTCACACCTTAGTTTAAGTTGCTGTGTTGCTCCTTCGAGAAAATGGTTTGTTCATGCGCACTTACGTATCATATAAGAACGGAAATTATGCACTATGTTCGGTGGTCATGACCTGTATTGCCTTAGTTTTCATCTATCTTTGTTTATCTTGGTTTTCTCGGATTACACAACTGATTGTGTTTTAGCCAATTGTTTTTGCCCCCTGATTTTAACATTCCAGGTGCAGACACGCCTTTCTATTTGGCTACCTTACCAATTGGAGTGAAAGAACCGATCAACGAATTTGTATCGCAACGTCAAATCCGCAAGTGGAGCAGATCTACATCTCCGGTGTTGTGATTCCCCTTCATCTAAATTACCCATTGTCATTTTCCCAAATAATCTGTTCTGATTCATGTCGAAATCCGACTAACTGGATAATATTACTCATTCGAGTGGCAAACCTTGGATGTAGGTGTTACGTCCAACGATTCACAAAAGCATCCCAAAAGCAAATACCGTGTCCGAACATGAATGTTTGTGAATGAGCATTATATATAATGGTTGACTGCACGCATCATTTTGAACCATAAGTGATTCATTTTCTCGAATTCAACCAGATGCCTGATCTGACTTGTTTGTAGTTTAGTCTGTTTGTGAAGGCACATTGGTAAATAGGATGCGAGATGCGAGATACGTGACTGAAATCTGTTGACGGTGTTGACGGGACTGCTAAGACCCACTTGTGTTATCTGCACAATATCTTCGTCGAACGCAAAAAATGACAATGCCTTACTATGATTTATCAGCAACGACCAAACAGGATGCACTGGTTTCGTATCATGACATGCTAATTCCAGCACGATGAAATCACAGCAAGATAATTTGTCGGATCCAGGAAAACTTCGCCCAACAGATTTTTGTGTGATTGCTTTATATGCATTTTCATTCTTTTCGATTGTTGAAAGCGAAACCGCCTATTTCAGTGCCAATTAAATTGAAAATAGAAGTAGTATTTGAATGCCGCGGATGCACTGAGTGTGAGGGAATGGTATTTTAATCCACACTGCGCCTGTTTCCAATAGAACAGGTTCCCTGATAATCGGTGATTGCGCAATGATGGGGCGTGCCAGACAAGTCCCGATTAATACTCAGACATGGATGTAACCCGATCTTGCCCAGACAGATCGTAAGACCAGAGTGAAATCGCGTTGTCCCATTAGATGACAGCTTCCAGCAGACAGTGGCGTGATTAGAAGACAAAGGGTGTGAATATGCAAACTGAGAAGGCCATATCGTGAGTTGTACTAACTAAACGGGATGGGCGGTTCGAATATAAAATGATACGAACCAACTCGGGTGAAATGCACCAAAAAAGACGGACCAATCAAAATGCGACCCGGAAAACCGATGAAATAATTGCGGTGACACAGGCGCAAATATGCTAGCAGAGTAACCCATAAATTTGATTTTTTTCGCTTGCTAACGAGACAAGATTTTGTGCTGATTGATTTCGTGTAATCTCACTTGAGATACTGGGACGATAGCCAACTAGAGCTAGGATTGGCTGACTGAAGAGCAGAATTCGGATGAGTGATTAACCATTACTCAACACTGAGGACACTGCGAAGCAGACAGTGACCACGTGTTCCAGTCCACGTGACATATGCAGGCAGTTTCATTTACCCAAGGTATGTGGGCATCTTTGAGTAGACATTTCAGTGTCCCAAACCGGCCGGGCTGTTGGATTCGTGACAAATCATGCTTTACGAACAGTATCCCCACTCTTATCGACTAACTGGCAGTTCGTCGCATGGAAACTAATTTGGGCCGCGGTAAATACCGGTAAATAATGAGCTGACAATCATTTCTAAAAGTCAAGCCACACAAGTTGAGGTTGGTGCACCGCCGGTTATGAGGTTTACACCAAATTTTGAGGGCCTTCCATCTCATAAAGAATGATGTCTAGCTAACACAACGGCGTAGATTCGTGTTACTCAACTACTAACCTATTCCTTCAAGTCGTAATTCTGAGTCCCTTTTTCCAACTAGAACGCTGAAGCTGGATTAAACGTTGATCCACTGACAAAATCTAGACAGTCTTAGTTATCATGGGATGAGTCGGATGGTTCGAAAGTATTAAGTACCCAAAGTTGAACTGATGACAAGAACCAACGTCATCAAAGATGATAGAATACCAGAAGACTGACAACAACCAAGAGACGGGAGAAGATATCCGTCATGCCGTGAGTGACTGCATTACTGGGTTAATCAAATGGTACAGCGGAATTCAAGTGATTTGGTCAGGCACTGTCATGACTGAACCGCATTCAACGGCTTTATCAAACGAGACCATGTACAGGTTTTTTTACGACGACATGAAATCACCCATACGTTACCCTTATTCGGTGTGAAGGTCGACCAACAGTTGCCCAAAACCAAACATCAGTTACCATTACTACAGATGTTTGGCAGTACTACCGTGTCCTTACATAACGCGAAATAATCCTCTCATGTTCTTTAAACGTGCCCGATCAGTACGTAACACTTAAAAAAAGAAAAAACTTCACACTATTGTGACGTCGAAAACCCTTAATCAGCAGATGTTTAAGTGAAACGAGACGATCCGGAAGGGGAATGCTGAATTACGGAAGTTGTGATACACATGGAACTGACCGCGATCAGACCTAAAAGTCTTTGAAGGGAGAGGACAAGATATAACGGACCGCAACACGATTAGTATTCAAAGGAATTCCTAGGCACAGACATCTCTGACTACAATCAAACAAGGGAGTTAAGAATTCACTTGAAACTATTCCTTGGAAGGTGTGCGGAAAGCTTGGATCTGATATAGGATATTAGTAGATGCTCAAATCCTATGGATACGTCTCATCAAGATATTCATACGCGGAATACTTACGGAAGCACCATCTCAAATCCTGTGGTTTCATCACCCGCATAGTTTCGGTAGGTGGCTTGGTCGGTAAGATGATTTGCAGTTAGCAATAGTTAAGTGGGATTTTCGCAAGTTGCCCGGAAGCCTTCTCACATACCTCAAGGTAATATGTCACACGCCTGATAATTTGCATTTCGCGGGAATGAAAGTGAGCAACCAAGGATGAAGTGTAGAGGCGTGTTAACCTTTCGAGGCAGTACAATCACAATGAATCACAATGAGGTCGTCAACGTGACTGTGGTTTAACGTCGTTGCGGTACAGTCACTTCAGCCGAGAACTGAACCCAATAAAGAAGGCAATTGTAAGTCCGACAGAAAACAAAGAATGCAAACGAGTACGTTCCATTCCGTAAGGTTCCGTTGCAAGGGACAGGAAATAAAGCAGATTCTGAGAGAGTGAAAGGGGCAGAGGAAGTGAGGGCGC
>LUCM01005701.1:383976-406417 GCA_008360955.1 Fasciolopsis buskii | reverse complement strand
GCGACATGGGAGGAAGGGATTCGGAAAACAATGTGATAAAACATGAAGTAAGATATAAACACGTAAGGTCCTAAATAGTCAGATGTGGCAAAGAGTCGAGTGATGGTGAATTTGTCACCCACGAATATATTGTGTCCGTGAGATTCGAAACTTTTGAACAAAATTCTTTGAATTTTCAACACCCTAATGAACCAAACCGCAACGTTGCTATTCTCTGACTGCAAGAGTTTTGGGGTTAGGAAAGTATCCGAATCGGAAAAGATATTTTAAGTCTTGTGGACCAAAAAAGAATTTGTCACAGAATGCGAAAGACTTAAATTCCGTACAGAGCTTTTTAAACCTATCCATAATTTACTGATAGCTCGCAAAGTAGGATTTCGGAAAGGGGAACTATGACACTCGCGGGTATTTGAGAGGTAGAATAGCTACTTGATTTCAGCCATGAGGTAACGTGAATAAGAGTGACCTGATAGTAACGGGAATATCGTTAATCATTTACTAGCAAATGTAAACAATCCCAATGCATAGGACTCGAACAACATGGGTGTTTCTGACTGGAAAAGCATTAAGAATAGAATCACAGATTTACTATTTGGTTTCAACATATAATACTAGCAGAAAACTTTGTTTCAATTCAGCTTGAAGTGTGAAAGAAGGCAGAACAAAGCCATCCCATCCTAAATGGCAGTAAGATAAAAATCACGAGTACCACTTCCTATCAAAGTTAGCTTTTCTGATTAAAAGTGTCCAGCCAATTTTCATTTATATTGCAATTTATACAAGCGCTTGTGACTAAGTTCAATCTGCGAGTTCCAAGCGTATACTTATCATTCCTGCATGAACGCAGAATAACAAAAATGGAAGCAATGGCAAATCCCGTTTCTACACTGTCATTCTGATCTTACTGAAGTATATTTGACGAAACTTGTTTTCCAGATGCAAATTACAAAACACATGCAAGTCCTTGTACTATCAGAAAGAGACTAAGCAATGTTGGCACTCATTGTACGTGGATTCCAGTCTGCCAAAGTCTGCTACTACGACCTCGGAGATGTGGAAGCGCTACGGCAGACCAGATTGGTAACCCAATGTCAAGTCTCTTCCTCTGAACCCAGTAAAAGTTTTGCGTTATTTGCCTGCATGCCAAAGCTCTCTTGTTCTTCTGAATAATTTGCATATGATACCTTGTCCAATGGATTACTTCGTTTCCGTAAAATCAAAAGAATAAATGTTATGCATTAATTTGGGATTATTTGGCAAAAGGATGCTGCTTCACATGTGTATTATTTCGCTACTTGTAGTTCACTTGCAAAATTAGTTCTGACCTAACATTTGTCGCTATTCATTGAAAAGGTCTTTTAGACAAATGTTGATATTTTCTCATCTCCGGTAAAGTTCGCACCGTAATCTCAGTTGCTCAAATTTCATTAAATCCTCGACGGTTCTAGAACTTCCAGAAGAACCATTAACCAAGGGGGGTTTTACATGGCTTTTCTGCTCAAGGCCAGGCGAACAAGCTAACATTGCCAAATATGTCAAAGTTAATGTTTTGTAAAAAAAGAACCGTGAACGTAACAGAAAAGAGTGTGGTTTATGCCAGGTTCGTTTGTATTACATGCTGGCTAAGCCCCCGACGGCTATTTATGTTTGATGTGCAAAAAGTAACCCTGGGGCTTGTTCAATCCAACAAGACCCAGTATAAGATTCTTGCATTAGGATTATTTCACTTTGGCCTTTATTTAGGAAGGATGGACTAGGGTTAAACCAACTGTTCGTTGGACCTCCCGGATGATTTTCTCGGGTGGAAGGTAAACAGATGCTTTTTGGTTGATTGTAGCAGATACGCCACGGATACCGTATATTTTTAGTTAGATGGAATATATTTTGTGGCGGAAGCTGGTGTATGCAGCCAAAGTAAGTTTTCCCCGCTTAATCTCAATACATTTGGTCAACTCCTTCTTAGTTCTACGGAGACTAGTCAATGTTTAGGTGACTGCCTGATGTGCAAACATATGTCATGTATCTGAAGGCGTAGCTCACGATACTTGTCCAACATTGTTTGTTGCTATCCAAATTCTGAACCACTGTGTGCAAACGTCTTTCATCAATGTTCTACAACCCCTGGAATCTCATTGGAATCGTTTGGAGCCAGGAATGGGTTGTAAGTCCATTTAAGAATCGCATGGTGATTCGGCAGAGGATTTTCGTCGGCCAGGAAAGACTAACCTTTAAAAATGGGACATAAAGCCTGAAAGTATTATTGTTTTTCTAAGTAATATGTTTCGCATACAGGCGTCTACCTATCCATATGCAAAGCATGCCCATGAAAATCTCTAAACCCAGCTTTGCCGATGGTTTTCAATTCCCCATAAGTTGAAAATGATGCTAAAGCCAGACCCGCTGTTCTATCCCTGAAACGGTTGAAATTACTTCGAAAAGTTTCTATACTGTTGACCGGATTGCCAATTCTGAAGATATTTGGAAACAACTGCCGTGAAATTTTGTTATCAATAACACCCTAGATTATCAGTAGATGTTTTCTAGTGCAGCGAATTGGCCAACAATTGAAATATATATAATCATCACAATTTTGAAGAAAGAATGGCAAAGGACCACGCGCCGGTGATTATAATGTCATTTTCTTCTCTAGAAGTACGCGGTAATAAACTAATTACTTGCGGCAGTGACTGAAAAACTGTCCCCTTTCCTCAGTGTGGAGCTTATTTGTGAAATATTCAAATCATTTTGCCTCTTTGTTCCAAAGTATTCAGGTGAAGACTAGTTAGACAATTTCCTATCTTTCAGGACTGTCCACTTTATGGGTGCCTAAAAACTGGATTGGTATGCTGGTGGCAAACTCAAGAATTGCGTAACTGGATATGAAAATAAACATGTCTTGAACATAAGCCTGGTGATTACATCAAATTACGTGCAAGTTTCCCAGTCTCAGCCATAATAGTAGCTCCCAGCCGAGCGGCTAATTGGATGGATAATATTAATAAATAATTCATAATATGAAGGTAATCCAGCTAGTTAAGTCGCGCATAATGTGCTCAGCACCGAGTCTGCTTTGTCATGAGTGAATCTTCACCAAAGAGTAGTAGTAGGATTTTACGTTGTTTGCATGGTACTATGCTCGTCTCATTGACCAGTAAAATTTTGCATGCAATAATTCCTTGAAGAGATATATGTTGTCGGAACATTTATTTGCATAGCTAAATACCTTCAATTAATAAGCTTATTAATTTCTGTTATCGAACGATTTGAAGGCAGATGATGAGATGAAACACCGAAATCACTCATTTGATTTAAGGGTTGCCCGCACACTAAAATAGGAAATATGTCACAAAGATTTATCATCCCAATTGCGCTGTCTAGCAGTAGAAAATACAAAGGGGGGAATTTACGAACCTTTTTGTTAGCAAATTCTATGATCGAGCACAAAACGATGATCAAGCAGAAGAGCATTGTCTCTGCGTTTCAGATTGCAAAGTTTTATTTCGACTGCCACTCACTTACAATGACGGATAGCAAACCGTCAATTGTTTTCGGTCAGATATAGTTACAATCACAAAATTCATACCGATTCACTCGTTTATTCTCATATATTCCTAGCGTTTCCTGCTTGTAATCTTAGTTAATGTCCATATTCAACTTTGTTTTTAAGTCCGCTCGAATAAGCCACTTACCGGGATAAACGAAAGTTTATCGTAATCCTCAAACACGGATGCCCGTCGCCGAACTTTGCAGGTAATCTATAAACGCCAATTTGGAATGCATTTCATCTGCGGCGGATTATAAATCAAAGTTTTGAGCCAAATATTTCATAACAGCAGAATAACAGGAAAAACGAATGAGTTGACATATTTCGGCTCTCGTTCCTGTTACCTATTTGATAGCGGCTGCTCGGGCGCAACGGAGCATCGCAAAAATCACTTTTATTGCGGATATTTTTTGCTATATTGGACTATTTAGCAATCTTATCTCGCATTTCGCACTTGCGTGTAGAAGAAACCTCAGGGGATAGTTTTGGGATGCACTTTAACTTTCCTTCTTTTTAGGGTAAATTTAAAATATATAAAAGATCGGAAACCCCAGGTATGTAAATAAAATGTTCCCAAACAACTCCGAACATGTAACCCATATTCTGGTGTTACTAGGTAAGTTGTCTTTGGCCTGTAACTCGAATGGTGATTGACTATTTGATGGTCAGAAATCAAACAAAGTTTAATTGATTATATTGTAATGTAGACTTGTGTTCGTCACAGAACAAATCACATTTCATATAAATCAACGGAGAATGAACAGCTGAAACTGTGAATCAATCAGTACCGTAAAAAAGTAGAATTATATTCCTTTGTCAAGATTTATTGGTGGTCTACCAGCGGAATTTATATTTCACCTTAGATCTGGAATGTCTACTCCACATTTGAAGTCGAATTTATGATTGCTTGAAAAAGAATGAGTAAAAAGATGCAAGCTGCATCGCAAGCTACCTAGTTCCTACAAATACGAACTATAAAAGACAGTGCCACTCCAATGAAGGTGGACCGTTTTGCTCATGTTCTGAGTCTTGGTATGCGCGCAATGGTTTTACCCATAAGGTTCCGAATATTGCCGAGCACTGAGCGGTCTTGTGGCTTACAAGCAACATATCTTTGCTTCACTCAACTGAAAGTTCTGTACACCATGGCGAACAGAGAAATGAAATAGTCAAGCGGTCATAAATGAGTTTACGCGCGTCTGAAGAAAGTTTTGTAAAGCGTCGAAATAGTACCAAGGAGAACAGAACCATGAAAAGGCATATTAACCGACTATTCCAAATTAAACTGCTCTGACAAAATCTCTTTAAAAGGACGTCGGTGAACAAAATACTCGGTGTGCTGACCCCACAGCTTGTTGGAGTTTAAAATCGTGCCCAAGGGAATGACTGGTTGATCATTTATTCAGAATGTTTGTTTCCGTGGAAATAAAAGGCAATTTTAACTAAAGCTCCAGGATAGTATATACATTCCCGAAAGAGTGAACAATTTTGTTAGAATTCCGTCAATGCTGTGAAAAAGTTAACGAGGAAAACTGGACCCAATTATGGGAGACGGACGCGAATAACTGACTGAGTCCATCTGCCAATTTCCGTTTGGAGGGACAACAGGAAATGGGAAAGTACGTTCGATTTAAGTACTTGAATATATTTTCTAGAGATTCTAATTACTCAGTGTAATTGGTGGGTTCCTTTTGTTTATGTGTATCTGTCGTTAGCTTTCACTTCAATGCCATGGAAAAACCTTGAATTTAAACCTAGACCTTTGTTTTCTAACTGACTTATTCTCCCTCGACATTTAAACCCAAGTGGCAGTCGATTCCTGGTATGTTCTTTCCTCTGCATGGTAATGCTTCTATTTCGAGAATTCACTTCCAAACACTGTCAGATTTATGACTCTGGATCTGCACGTTTTCATCTCCGGCGATCACATTTGGCCGATCTATTTGCTGCATGCTCAGCTGCAATTGTGACCCAGTTTCACATGCCCAGTGGAACACCGAACACCATTGTATATACCTCGTTATTCTTTCATCCAGATTTACGCTGCACATATTGGTTCTAGTCAGCGAGTTCGTTGGAGAGTGAGTCACACGTTCCATCAGCTAGCTTGTGTTCGCGAAATCAGGTGACATGTTTTCTTCACATTCAACTGATATTCCTTTGTTCGCCTGCCTTGACACCGAATTTTTTATCCATTAATCTTTTAGTTTTCAGAAGACTGGTTCCACACTTGTGGATATACTGTGACCATCTAAGAATCTGTGGAGTTAAAACGTTGCAACAGTTAATTCACGTGTTTTATTGATGTACGACAGCTTGCTTCTTCAATTTGGTCTTGTTGATCTTATGGAGAGTCGTTAATATCCGTCTCGCTGGAACACATCAAAATTTAGTTTTTACCTTGCGTTCTCATTTTTCGTATGCTGCAGTAAGCAAAAAACATGGTCCTTATGCACGTTACGTGTTTTGATAATTGACCACCAGGGTCTGGCGGTTAAGTAATATCATTTTACTTCGAATTATCCGTTGTGGGGATGATCTTAATCTTGTGATGTCAATCCTGTTCCTTAAGAGTAAAACCTTTAGCGCTCAGATGTTCTCAAAGTTTGTTGTTGTCTTTCTGATTGAAGTCGTTCATCTCATGCATGATAAAATTTTCATTCGTTAATCTCACTCTTCCGCATTTCCTTCTCCCCAACTATCATCATTTTCCTTGAGGTCATGATGACGCAACAACAAAGGTTGTTTCTGAGCCCATCGAACTGTCTTGATTTTACCTCTATGCGGAATTTCATGTCGTTTGAATTTCAGCCAGTGTAAACAAGTTGCTGTCATTTGGTTTCCATTGATTATGTATAACTTTCTGGACCGTAGACATACAGGGAGCATAAGGCTCCACCTGAGAGAATTTATCATAACTAAAGACATCGTAAAGCAATGCAAGAAGCACCTTATTTGATCATGTATCTCATACGAATGTTTACTGCATTCATTGCCGACCTCATGACCATGAAAATAGGTTTACACACAAAGCATTTGCCGTAGCACTTTACCCGAGTTCAATCTAAATTTACAATGATGGAATGTAGAGTGAGCCATCGATAGCCTAACTGTTATAAACTGAATACGTTTATCAAAAGAGCAAGTATATTATCAAAGCACGAAAGACCATTTAATAAAGCGTACCAGAATAATTATGGATTAAAAATATAACTAGAGCAAAGCAACACGGTTCCCTATTCTTATATTATAACTATCAGCCTTCAACTTTGCTCATTTTACTTTACAAACGAAAACAATAAGAAAGTTTTGACTGTCACCACCCAATGCTTCATGACATCACAGTTTTAACCCAAAAGCACAACACTGAGTGCTATTCACGATTAGACATAAGGCGTACTTCTTATGTATGACAACGTACTTGGAGGTTGCAGGGTGATTGATATATTGTATATCAACCCATCGGTCTCCTTCAGCTCGCAAATGAACTAAATCCTGAAATGAAAAGGATGGTCCCTAATGAGATCGATCTCCACCTATGCATCAATCACTTGAAATAACAGCTGTGAATTAAATAATTTAGTCTTGACACATGGCGACTGTGGACAAATTGTGATGTGTTATTATGTAGTAATAACATGTCCTATATCCTGACTGTCGACTGTTTTGACCAACCAACAAATGTCTGTCCCAACAAGACAATGCTAAATGCAAAAAGATGCGAGGATAATGAACCTTATCCAGACTTTGAATAATTAGGGTATCACTAATAACCAAATATCGATAGGTTTTCGGAGTAGTCATTTATGAGCTGCGGTCGCGGTGATCAATACCAATTCACAAGAATCAGCAGTACGTGACAACACGTTATGCAAGTGGCATCCAGTGATTGTGCATTTTCCAATAAGAAGACCTGCCTGTACAGTTTTGTTCAGTGACAACTCTGCAAAGTTTGTTTTCCGATAGTAATCCTAAGGCTTTCAATCTCAATGACAAACGAGAATCTGATGGTTGTTTACGATAGGGGGCAAATAAGCGGCATTTTGCAGTTTAATTGCAACTGAGGAACCATAAGAAATTCCCTAAAAGAGGCTATTGTTTGGAGTAAGGCAAGACCTTTACGGCATTTCATTCGAAATTACAGTCAATCACAATTGCGTTTTCTGATTTTCCAAATGTTCCACTATAAAATATAAGCGTTTGGAATTCGAGGAAGCCATCCTACCTTGTCTTACTGCAGTATCTGGAGAGCACAATACCTTTGGCGAAGGTAAATGCACGCTCGTTGTTAGCTGTTTAACGTGGAATAAACAACCGTTTGGTATAAACGATGGATTGCTGGTTTGCAGTTTTCCCATGCTACCAAGCTTATTTTCCGCAATCGAGGCTTTTGGCAAGCTGTTGATCTTAGCACAAGCTCGGCCATTAGTTTGTTGTTGTTCTCATGATTTTTTCAAGACTCAGTTTCAAATTTCAATGGTTTTCGGATTTTATGTTGGCGATTTTTAGCTTTCATGATTTACGTCCTACAAATGTTCCATCACCACCAACTGAGGTGACTCAACTCCAAAAACGGAAAATAAACTCTACAGATTGGTGATGAATATGTAGTGGATGAGTAGAATTAGTAAATTAAAATGGAGAGCCATAACTGTTAGGTTTCAAATGCCACACAATAATTCGAATTGCCAGTGATATCAGAAGTTTATTTCCCATCTCTACCGTTGCGCAGTACGAAACTTTAACATGTAGTTTGCTACTTTGCAGATTAAAAAACTCCTTCATCAAAGACCAGAAGTTCTTGAAAAAATAGAAAATTGCAACTGTAGGAGGAGAAACTGGTACACTTCAATTCTTGTCACCGCAGTTTTTCCCTGAAGGATTTGGACCTGGGAATTGAACCAGGTTGATAACGACTGTAAAGATCACCGCACGATTAAACAAATACAGCACATCCCTTCCTTTAGTTTAATGGTGACGTCCATCGGAAAGATCAATTTAGCCCTGGTTTTTCGCCCGTATAGTTATCCCCTGCCGCAGCCGCAACTCAAGCTCTGGAGAACGTATTTCCATCAGCTATTCTGCTAACGGTTTTGGGTTAGATGTATGCTTGACATCCATGATATTGGTGAGCGCTGGGTTATGTAATAGACACAAATCAACAAACAACGTCTTCAAAAATGTGGCATTCATTGTGGATCTGGAGAAAGACTCCTTTAGACAAAATGATATCAACTTAATTCGAAAATATCTGGTCATTTCCGCCAAAGGTATTTTCCGTAAAGGTGCACCTTGTCATCTAGGACGTTACTCAATTAAACGAACTAATTTGCCCATGACTGCTAAATGCTTGGGTGGCAGATGCATAGTATCATTTCGCAACGTATTTCATCTGGAGAAACGAAATCTCTTACCACGTTTTACGAAATATTGCTCAGGGCATTCATTCTAAAACCTAGCATACTATGCAGCTTCGCTATTTGGCTCAATAAAGAAACCCAGTAGTATAAGGTGACGTTACGGTCATTTAGCAGCTGGGTAGATAAAACAGATATCCCTTAATTTTTTGCAAATTTTGTTGTTGCTTCTTACTTCCAACAGAAATCAGGTCTGAGTTTGGAAACTCAACGCAGGGTTCTATGACCAAAGGCATTACGCGATCATCATGTGGACTTTACTACATTGTTTTGAGAAATAATTTTTGAAAAACGGAATAAAATTAGGTCGGTATATTATGATTGCTTAATACCTTCTGATAATCATGTAACCAGAGATCGGATCTGTAGACCAGTCAGCCTTTGACTAATGTATGACCAAATTATTTGAAGTACACTTTATCGCTGACAAGCTGAATGGACAAAGCCATCAGGTCACGCAAGAGCCATTTGCAGAAAAGCACTACAGTCGGAGCTCAATTTAGTAGTTTTCGGCGGTGATTAGCGATTTGGCCCTACACAGATTGCCAGATCAATGGCTCTGCGGACGCTGCTCCCCAAGCATATCGCTTTAACTTAAACGTCTTTGTAAATGTGTAATTTATGGATAGTCAAACTCATGGAAACATGATTCAATTCACATATGGAAAGACAATTGTTGCTGTTACATGTCGTTGTGCTCTTCTGCCTTATTCTTTCACAGTGATTTTCCGAAGGGCCATATCTGTCCAATCACTATAGTATTTACACCCTCGTTGTCAAAGATCGAGGCTGTTTTTAGGTAAATTAAATGAATGCGAGGTTTGCATATTCACATATTAGATCTGGCGTACCACATCATCAAGGGGCATTTGTCTGTTTGAAATGGACATCAAGGGAAATAAAAACTTTGACGGTTAAAGAAGTTGCAGAAACATAACACATCGGTTGACCAGCAAGGGAAAATCTCTCTGACTAGTGGTGGGAGCATTCACAAACTGGATCGCAAAATGATATCTAATTGAATTAACCTTGTGGTCAATACTGAAAACTATTCATAGCGGCGTGCTACGCAATATTGCTCGGAAATTCTTAGTTTGTCATCTTATTTTAAAGGACGACAACATAAGTAATCCTTGAACCTCGGCTTTATATATTGTGAGCCCTGAGATTTTTCCGATTATTGAGGGTATTCACTTGCCATTCCGAATTCGCACAAGAGAACTCCTCGCCAAGAGAGTCGACAGAAAAAAAATCATGCATTCATTAATTGAACGCGAGATCTAAAGCTAGGAATCCTTCGTGAGCTTCTGCATCATTGCTGAAGATTCGGATGAGAATATGGTTCCAGCGGCTGATAGTAATAGGTTCCTGTTGATTGGATAAGTCCCCCTATTGATGATAAAATAAATGAAGGTGATGAATTGCAAAGAATCGTGAAGAATTTTCCAGGGCCATGTTAACTGCATTGCAAAATCGACCTTAATTTGTTAATGACATACATTCGGCCCGCATGTATCCAGGTCGAATAGAAGTTTCCTCTGTATTCCTAAAGAGTACTCGCCCCTCACATATTTTGAAAGCAAAAATAACTGGGACTCTTGCACCAGTTTCCATTTTAAAGGCGGTTATCTATTAGGTCTGAATGACTCGGATTTATGTGAAATGAATCCAATAGTGACATGCACATTGCCGGCTAGGTGGTCATACTACAGACCTACCAATTCGGCCACAGGTCTGCCACTTTTCAAACTTCGCTCCGTAACGTGTGGTAGGAGAATCTGTATCCTATATTGATTTGGTTCCACTCGAAATCAAATCCTTTGCAGCTACCCCAAATGCGACTCAACAGAAATAAGGCGACCAACAAGGTCTCATGGGGATTGTCGATTAGAATTGCCATTGCATAGAAGGACTATTGTGTAAGTCCGTTCATTCGGTTATGCTGGATACTGACATGCATGCCGGAGTAAAAAATCTGAATACGCCTGTTCGGCCAAATATTTTTCCCGTAGATCCTGTTGAAGAAACACAGTTCATCAAGAAACATTTCCAGTCATTAAATTATCCGATTTGTTGATAATAAGTGTTTATTAAATTCCCCGTTGACCTTAGCAGTAGGCGACCACGGAACTTAAACGGAATGGAAAATCAAAGTGGAAATCTCACTGAAACTTATTTCGTGTAGTTAGATCTAAGACATTCTCTACAGTCCCTATTCCACATCGATCAGAAACCAGTCAACGTGTACAACCCAGCCAGTCGTTAAAGGCCAATTTCCTGTTCGGCTGAAGAAAATCGAAGTATGGACGTTTAGGAACAAATACGAGCACTCGTTCATGTGATCAGATTGATCCTCATGAGTTCGCATTTATTCGTGATTCCTGCGGTAAATACTGATGGTGCATATAAAATACCAAAACCAGCGTTCCAATTTCATTGCATCCTGAGACGAGGTGGGCATTGATATTCTGTGTATGTCATTAATTTTATCAACTGCTGACTGGATTGCTTGTCCTCTTTTCGGATCCAATTGTTCTTTGCCAACATGACAAAGTCGATGTTTACATGGTACTCATTTGCTGCGTGTGTGGCTTTAGCATCATTTTCAACTTATGGGGAATTGAAAACCATCGGCAAAGCTGGGTTTAGAGATTTTCATGGGCATGCTTTGCATACGGATAGGTAGACGCCTGTATGCGAAACATATTACTTAGAAAAACAATAATACTTTCAGGCTTTATGTCCCATTTTTAAAGGTTAGTCTTTCCTGGCCGACGAAAATCCTCTGCCGAATCACCATGCGATTCTTAAATGGACTTACAACCCATTCCTGGCTCCAAACGATTCCAATGAGATTCCAGGGGTTGTAGAACATTGATGAAAGACGTTTGCACACAGTGGTTCAGAATTTGGATAGCAACAAACAATGTTGGACAAGTATCGTGAGCTACGCCTTCAGATACATGACATATGTTTGCACATCAGGCAGTCACCTAAACATTGACTAGTCTCCGTAGAACTAAGAAGGAGTTGACCAAATGTATTGAGATTAAGCGGGGAAAACTTACTTTGGCTGCATACACCAGCTTCCGCCACAAAATATATTCCATCTAACTAAAAATATACGGTATCCGTGGCGTATCTGCTACAATCAACCAAAAAGCATCTGTTTACCTTCCACCCGAGAAAATCATCCGGGAGGTCCAACGAACAGTTGGTTTAACCCTAGTCCATCCCTCCTAAATAAAGGCCAAAGTGAAATAATCCTAATGCAAGAATCTTATACTGGGTCTTGTTGGATTGAACAAGCCCCAGGGTTACTTTTTGCACATCAAACATAAATAGCCGTCGGGGGCTTAGCCAGCATGTAATACAAACGAACCTGGCATAAACCACACTCTTTTCTGTTACGTTCACGGTTCTTTTTTTACAAAACATTAACTTTGACATATTTGGCAATGTTAGCTTGTTCGCCTGGCCTTGAGCAGAAAAGCCATGTAAAACCCCCCTTGGTTAATGGTTCTTCTGGAAGTTCTAGAACCGTCGAGGATTTAATGAAATTTGAGCAACTGAGATTACGGTGCGAACTTTACCGGAGATGAGAAAATATCAACATTTGTCTAAAAGACCTTTTCAATGAATAGCGACAAATGTTAGGTCAGAACTAATTTTGCAAGTGAACTACAAGTAGCGAAATAATACACATGTGAAGCAGCATCCTTTTGCCAAATAATCCCAAATTAATGCATAACATTTATTCTTTTGATTTTACGGAAACGAAGTAATCCATTGGACAAGGTATCATATGCAAATTATTCAGAAGAACAAGAGAGCTTTGGCATGCAGGCAAATAACGCAAAACTTTTACTGGGTTCAGAGGAAGAGACTTGACATTGGGTTACCAATCTGGTCTGCCGTAGCGCTTCCACATCTCCGAGGTCGTAGTAGCAGACTTTGGCAGACTGGAATCCACGTACAATGAGTGCCAACATTGCTTAGTCTCTTTCTGATAGTACAAGGACTTGCATGTGTTTTGTAATTTGCATCTGGAAAACAAGTTTCGTCAAATATACTTCAGTAAGATCAGAATGACAGTGTAGAAACGGGATTTGCCATTGCTTCCATTTTTGTTATTCTGCGTTCATGCAGGAATGATAAGTATACGCTTGGAACTCGCAGATTGAACTTAGTCACAAGCGCTTGTATAAATTGCAATATAAATGAAAATTGGCTGGACACTTTTAATCAGAAAAGCTAACTTTGATAGGAAGTGGTACTCGTGATTTTTATCTTACTGCCATTTAGGATGGGATGGCTTTGTTCTGCCTTCTTTCACACTTCAAGCTGAATTGAAACAAAGTTTTCTGCTAGTATTATATGTTGAAACCAAATAGTAAATCTGTGATTCTATTCTTAATGCTTTTCCAGTCAGAAACACCCATGTTGTTCGAGTCCTATGCATTGGGATTGTTTACATTTGCTAGTAAATGATTAACGATATTCCCGTTACTATCAGGTCACTCTTATTCACGTTACCTCATGGCTGAAATCAAGTAGCTATTCTACCTCTCAAATACCCGCGAGTGTCATAGTTCCCCTTTCCGAAATCCTACTTTGCGAGCTATCAGTAAATTATGGATAGGTTTAAAAAGCTCTGTACGGAATTTAAGTCTTTCGCATTCTGTGACAAATTCTTTTTTGGTCCACAAGACTTAAAATATCTTTTCCGATTCGGATACTTTCCTAACCCCAAAACTCTTGCAGTCAGAGAATAGCAACGTTGCGGTTTGGTTCATTAGGGTGTTGAAAATTCAAAGAATTTTGTTCAAAAGTTTCGAATCTCACGGACACAATATATTCGTGGGTGACAAATTCACCATCACTCGACTCTTTGCCACATCTGACTATTTAGGACCTTACGTGTTTATATCTTACTTCATGTTTTATCACATTGTTTTCCGAATCCCTTCCTCCCATGTCGCTAGCTCTTGTGGTTGCAGAACATGATTCTTCCACTCCGCTCATGTTTCGAACAAGTCTTGACGAAATTCATGAGTCGATTATTTAGTATACATCAGCATCATGTTAGAACGTATACACATCCTGCGTCGACAGTTACTTTATAAGAATACATTTGGCATGCGTGGGAATAAATGGGACTCTCCACTCCACACAGGAAACCAGTGGGAAAATGACGAAGTTGCAGAGCGATTTGCATAGGTGCGATTTGAGAAAACGACTAATGGTTTGCTTTACAGCAAAGGATGTTCCCTTCTTGTATTCAGCAAGTATGAAACTCCTTTTTTTTAAAGGCAAACGTGGAAAGGAAATTTCACAGTAAATAAACTAATGCACATCATTATCTAAACTGAAGTAGACTTTGATAGTTTATCGAAAGAAAACTTGTCACTAGATTTTTACGGTTACACAGTCAGCCTTTTGGATGTATTCAACTGTTTGAACTCGAATTTCACTGAACAAAAATCGATGTTGAAATAGTTTCTAACAACCATCCGCCTCTATGCACTCACATAGCACGAACATGAACATTATGTAGAATTTTGATGCTAAAGAGGGCATACTCCTTTTACTAACAGCACTTCACTGTAAAAGCAGACAGTGAAAACATCGTAATTTTGGTTTTATCTGCTACATAAAAATGTCATCTTAGGTTACAAATATATGGTTATAAATTTACGTCTATGAAACTTCAGTATGAAGCAGTCGGGTTTTGGTCTTATTCTGTTATCGTGTCGTCATTCATGTTACATCCCGTAAAATTTCATCGTTCAATTTTTCATCTATGTGGAATCTCAGTCGGTCGACGTGCTTCCGATGGCATTTCCATGTGTCTGTTCACCTGGGAGCATACGATAACAGATAAGCTGGCTTCAGTTACAACCATATTCCACACAGAGTTCGAAGGTTTCTGTTACTCCAATGTAAGGGCCACCGATGCACCTGCTGCGCCACATTTCTTAGCAATTCGGTGACTTTTGAACTTCTACTGGTCATCGTGAATCCAGTAGCGCCTCTTTATGCAGTAAAACTTCTCCCCATTTATAAGATTTGTGGTTTGAATTATGATATAAAATGATGATGTTTGGTTGTCCTATAACATTTTCCAGGTTCACTAAGTACAGTGAGTTAAAGTTCATGATTTGCTTACCTTGTGCCCCATGCTGAACACAATTACATTAAGATAGACAATTTAAAACAACTCACTTCAAACAACATTCTATCGTTGTTTTGGCAGTCAATCTTTGAAAACAACCAATTTCAGGAGTGTCAATCGCAATTGGTGGATTCATTTTGAACGGCCAGTTTATTCGAAAACGTTCTACCATTGTAATCCTCATATGGTTAGATAGCTCACATAACACGTGAGTCGAGGGGTTGACAAACTGTTGGTCAGTTTCATATCGGCCATGAATATAGCGTAAAACCAAACCAACACGACCACTTAGCTTATTTCCTGCAGTGTGATCTATTCCATCATTCGGCAGTTGAGTCACAAGATGACTATATCTCGGGTCGGATATACGCCATTCGATTTCGGCTCCAAACTTGTTGGTCAATAACCCAGTAACCCCAGTATTAATAATGCCAGTTGGAGGAAGAAACCCTGTGATGTTTTGCAGGTGTTTTCCGGGAACAAACAAAAGCAAACCGCGACGTTTACCCTCAAGTTCACAATGACTGTGAGCACCACAGTAGTCGATTTCCTGTGCGACCAGTAAGATGCATATGCTGTTGCCCACGTCCGTGAAATTTGATGGGCATTCTTTGGATCTTTGTAGGCCCAAAACAAGATGAAGATTAAAAGTCAGAATGATTATAGTAAGATGCATTGATTACTGTTTTGTATCTTAAATGGTTTCGTCTTTGAAATAAGGCAAGTTTCTTTAACTCGGATGTTTTCGAGATGGCAAAATCACACGACATATGCGTCAGCTATGGTTGCTCACACCGCCATTGGTCACTGAGCTTATCATATTGGGCTAAATTTTACCGGACCAATTGGAAAGGGTCGAGTAGGTGAAACCAATGTAAGGACATTTACAATTGAGGCTTGACGGCTTCCCATGTAACCTAAAGGGTTTTCTTCCCTATCGTTTTGATCAGGATTCTGGACGAAAATTTGTTTCGTTCAACGGAACAGTCGTGTTTAACAGAATAAAAGCAGGCAATTTCTGTCATCTCTTCCACTAAGCGAGAGCGCCTTGTTGATTGAATTTTATAAAAGCAGGTTGTATTATAACCAATAAACCTCTCATCAAAACGTAAATGACTGAATCTGTTTACTTCAGCCAACGTGCTATTATTTATACAATTTGGATTGATTTATCAAGTTGTTTTAACAAAGCTCATAATTAAAAATCTACAGAGCGACTGAACAGCTGTTTTACCCCATTGTATCTGTAACATCTTCGAACTGATATTTTACGTTACTCGGATTTCAAGTAGTGCAAAATGTTACGAAATTCATGAGTACCTCGGAGAGCTCCCAATTACCTTACTGGTTAAACATTTCAAACCAAGAAGGATCGTCTGTTGTTCAAGTCCTTTTCGTGTAAGGTGGACGTGGTTCGTTGCTGATTCCCAAATAGGATGATACAATTGCAAAGTACACCTACAATTTTCAGTGTTGGGTTAATCGTTGACATCATAAGGTGATGTCCCTCGGAAACATTTTATAGGTTTAAAAGAGCTGCCATTTCCATTTGGGCAAATTGCGGATTTCCTTCTTCTGGCCTTGCCAAAGTTGAACATCTGCAGCCACTTGCAGGATTCCCGTCTTATTTTATGGCCCTTCAAATATCAACCCAGGATTTCTCTAACGAGCGCTTTTCCACGACAAGACCCAAGGATCAACACATCACTGAAAAGAGCAGGAAAGTTCGAGTTGAAGGTGTGGAAGTGACTAAAGGTACATTTTTTCTATCTAAGTGTCGAAATTTCATTTCAAGAATTCTCATGGAAATTCATCCACCCCAAATAGCAAGATTAAAAGAAAAACTATTGTTCTGTCAGGGTAAACGTCAGAAACGTTTACTCCTCTCCGATATATCATAACCGATCGTCCCTTTACTATCTTCATCTGCTTGGTAATCTGGAAATCAGCTTTCATACCAACATCAGGTATTCCGAGACCTGTTCATTCCAAAACGTGGAGCTCGTCCCCTGGTTTGGGAGCATATTCCAAGGCTTACATTTGAAGATCACAGTGGTCTTGTGGAAATTTCCGTAAAAACGCAATGCACCCATTGTGAAGCAGTTGGATCAATACGATCGATGTGTATTAAGGTAAACATAGTTGTTTGTTGTTTTCATCAGTAGTTTGCGAAATTCATAAGCGCGAAAGGAGAGTTGGTGCGTCAGAGTTCATCCACCTTAATGAACGGGTCTCTGGAAAATCCACCGATCAACGAAACAATGTGTAATAATAATCCACCTTTAATTCAGTTGCTAAAAGAAGCCTCGCATTTCCAGACAGAAGCCAAATTATGGAATGCATTGCACTTTGGATAAAATATGTAACAGTACAAGAACCACATGAATAGGTTTCACACTAGCACAAAACTATATGGCACCTATTCGGCTGCCGGCATGCAGATGTGCAGCTATTGTTAAGCCGACGTTTACAGCTTCGTCAATATTGGTTCCACTGTATTCCAGCGCACCGCTCCTTAGCACAACAAAAAATAGTTTCATTCGTTTAAGCGTTTTAATTAGTTATCTGCGGTGGTCCAATTTTATTAAAATCAAATGAAGCAATGTAGGAGAAGCGAAATAAAGTATTCGTCGTTAAGTAATTATGCTACCTTATTAGGTCATCAGCCAAAAATTGGTTCTGATGAGATGTCGCTACTAAACATTACGCACCGTATTCACTCCGATATCCCCATAAAAACTGCCTAACAAAACAAGACCGGCGATGGTGAAAAGCATATAGCATTTGCACCTCGATAATTAGTGGTTAGAATCTCGCGTAGGCCGAGCAGTTTTGCTCGACTGGGTTTTGGTCCCTTGGGTACCTCGACCATGCTTTGACCTTGTGATTTATTGTGACTATAACCCTGTTTTGCTATTCAAATCTTGCGCTCGATTTCGCAATGCTGGGCGCGGGTAAGAACCCCCATATGCTTGGTCGTTTCGCAACACCTAAGCATCTGGCATATTTTAAGAATAAAAGCATAAGGAATAACCTGTTGTGAGGTCAAAAGATGGATTCATTTCAGTGGGAGCAAAACCCACAAGAGATATGCTGTAAAAATATATCTAAAAATGACACCTTTGCACCTGGTAACCTTTCAACGCAACTGTGTAATAGTCAACAGACGCAAATAGTCCTGAGAGTTCTCACATAGATTAAAGTATGCATGTAATACATGTAATGAATTCTTTTTAGTAGGGTGCTTAACTTTGAAATTTATGTCCGTATTCAATGGCTATTTTCAATCAACTACAAACGGTCTCACGAAGACACTCGAAAGACAAATAAAGACATCCAAAAGCAAATACATTATGAAAAAGTATGGGTGATTTGCGCGACAATATTCACGCTATGTTCACTGCAGGATAATCGGGCAAACTGTGCTGACTTTATTGAACTTAACATCATGTGCAACTAACATCAGAAAATCAACAACGGCCGGATGAGATTAACTTAACCATATCAGGTCGTGATCAATTTTAACTAAAATTACTTTCACGGGTCGTATAATCGAAGTTAGTATAGGGGCTGGGATACAGGCCCAGATGTGAAGAAATAAATTTGCATTTTTTGTTTGTACTTGAGTCGAAGGAACTTTCAGCATGCACGCTTGTAAGCACCGATGCACGTGTGCATAGGTGTATTAACTAATTTCATGTAAAAGTGTGTATCTACAGTCCTGAAGCAAACCTCCTTCCAGTGAAGCAGAATGGCCAAGTTGACTGGAACATTCTAAGAAGCCCGACAAACACAGATAGTTAACCCGAAAAGTTGATCCTTTTGTTATTTTCCTGACTACTTTGAACAAACTACATATTAGTGTCGTAAACAAAGGCCTCTAGTTGGGAGACACGCTGCCCACTCCCTCGTGCATTGGAATAATGATGAACGGTCATCAGTGAGGGCGTGATGGCATACCTATAAAGGTATATACAACTTCATTCAAACGTTTGACAACAGCGGTTTTTTCACCCCCCGTATTAAAGTGAGTCCCGAGGCAAACATTGCAGAAAACAAAATAATATTTTGATGATGTAACTTAATTCTAACTTATGACAACTTTCTTGGTTCACTTTAGTCCGTTGACCTGGGGGTTTTGAACTGGAATTGAAACAATGGGAATCGCAATGGAAATGAACACTTCCGATTACATGCCATTTTTGACCTACTGGCCTTATTTTCTGAATCCATGAAATGTGAGAATCGCTGAAAAATTGATGGTTTTAGCAGTGATCCAGCAAAAACATTATAAACACCAGATGAGCTATTGTTAACCATAGAGTTGGGATGCAGTGTTTATCAAACATCTGCAGTAGACAGCTCGCACAAGGTTGACCCGCCAGGGGAAAGAAGTTTTACTCGGAACAGACTCTCCCAACTTTGTTGAGTCAACTTTTACAGCTAGCGCATGCATTTACGTCTGAATCACAAACACAGTCTGCTGAGTGATTATTTTGCGTTCCAGTTTGCTGAATCGCTTACGCATCTACACATCTATACTGTCTCTCTTTTCGTCCGTTTCGGTTCCCTTTGCTTCGCCGCAAATCCCGGTCCACTTTAAGGAAAACAAACAGTAGCAACCAGTACATTAGTAGTAATCACAAAAGATCGTTTAAGTCATTCTTCGCTCGCAGATCCAAATGCAAATTTTGGAATTCACATGCCACCATTCACATAACTATGAACTACTTTTTTAAACAAACAAGTCATGCCACCACATCCAGTGACTCTGAAAGAATCCCTTCGAGATCAGATTATTTTCCTGTAAAAACAAATTTTGTACTAAAATGATATTTCAAGCGCATTTCTGTGTAATTCTATCAATAGACATGTGTTTTGCGGACGTTAACTGTGTTGGATAGCGTAGGTTGTACATCCGCATGACCAACGTATCAATTGTGAAACAAGTCAGACGTTCGATGCATTCCAGAGGCTTACTATTACTGGAATCATAGTCTTGATTCGATAATGAGGATGCCAACTCTGATTCAGAAAATCAAATTTCCTTTCTTGATGTTTCAGACATAAAACTATGACAAAAATGAAGTTCAATAAAGAATAATTCTCAGTTATTAAAACGTTGACCTACCGGACTCAGCCTCACTCCGCCCACAACGGCTGTTTTGTTTTGAACGCTTTACACCAATTCCAGAAACACCAATTGCAATTGTGGACCGTACCCAAGCCACGGTTGATCGGTCTTCTTTTTAAGAACCTCTCGAGGCCAGCTGCTGGCCCACATCTTCTGTATCTCTACAGAATTGGTGACCCACGTCTCTCAAATATTCGTAATTCGGTTGAATTTGGGGTTGCAAGTTGACCACGATGTGAAACCGAACCCAAGAAAAATCAGAACACGCTCGCATCATGGATTACGTGAAAGACCACCTTATATTGCTTGAATATGAGTTCCACTAAAGGTTAGTGAGGCACTTACCGGAGCGGATGATTTTTTAGCTCAGGGCCGAGAACTTTTCTAGTTTTTCCATTTCGACGTCTGAAAAGATCGATTCTGGTCAAATCGCCTTACGAGTAAACCCTAAAATTTAATATTATTGAAACAAGATATAACACAAATAAAAAGTGACAAAAACGCTAATGACACAACCGCCGTAGAGGAATTACAGCCCACGATGTTTGGCATTTCATTCAAAGGAGACAAAGAGACGGTTTTGTTAATGTGGAAATATTTCTTAGTGTATGAGTTGAGCAGGGTACTTGGATGATGAAGCTTTCAGGTCCGGTTTACGTTGTGTAAGTTCGTATATGCTTCAGTTTCTCCAACTCAGTCAGCTTTTTCATGTTCCTTTGCTATTCACAATGAAGAAACTCTTCGACTTTCAGCTAAAGTGTACATCATTCAGACAGCTTTATCCTTCATCATGAATTTTTTCATGGCGAATAACGCATCTTGGATTATTTGTCACATTTATGATGATTCTCCGGGTTGCTTTTTGAAAAGCCCGTCGGGAATTGGTTTCCGTCTCTCGGAGCACAGTGACAAAACGCTTTGAAGGCTGAATCTATTATTTCTGTCATGTCCATGAAATCATATTTTTCACAAATTTCATGGCTATTCTTTTGCTCTTAGTTCTGTTCTTTCTTCCCAAACTGGAAATATTCAATCATTCGGATGTCCTTATTCTCTGTTATTATATTCATCATTATTTTTAGTCAAAAGGCTTGTGACAATCAGACATTTCATTCCAATTCACTCCAATGTCGATCATACTGAGGTCAAACAAGAGTAATCATAATGTGCATTGTTATCCGTTCTAGGACTTTTGAGTATCGTGTACGTTTCCGATGAAATTACGATAATTTTGTTATGAGTCCGCTCAGAAGGTAAAAGATTCTCGTTGATTCACGTACTGTGATGCATTTGAATCGGACATATTCTCAATCGATCTAGAGCTATTTTGCTGTGTTCTTATCAAATGTATATAATATTTTTCGAACCTTGCTATGTAACATTTTTGTCACTACTCTGTGTCTATCAGAGATCAGCAACATTAGTGGACCTATTATCAGGTTTGTTCAGTAATATTGTTCTGTGTTTCCTACTGTTCCGTCAACTCGTTCCGTATGTGGTGATTCAATCAGAACTCTATTTGCATTGTGAGTATGGTTTATTTAATCGTTCTTTCTAGATTTATCACTCGTGCTATTCGTGTTTCTTGCTTATCTACATATACATCGGGTGGGCTGCTCTAGGATACCAATCAACTGCATGCAGTGTGAACCGTCTTCACTGTGCTGCCCTGATACGTCTAAGAGTTTCTTGGTTTCTCTCCCGGCCGTCAAAATTTTGTCAATATATTTGTCTTCGTTGCATAATTGTAAACCCATAAAACAGTCAAGTTGTTCTCCTGTCCGCAGCAGTCCAAAGCCCTGCCATGCGCATGACCGGAGTGATAAAATCAGTAATTCACAAGATACAAGTAACAAAGTTGAGGTTGATGCCTAAAGACTCGTTGAATATCGTTGACGGCATCATCAGCGTGCGTGAGTACATGCTCCCAGATGCACCTGTTTTGCTCTGTGTTCCCACACCGAATGGCTCGGGACGGATCAACGTTTCAGGATAGTAATTAAGTTTCCTTTGCAGAGTTTACCGTTGGGATGAACTATATATAGGTCAGTCCGCAATGACATGGATAGAGGGGCCAACCTGTGCATGCACGCTCGCAGTTTAGCGGTTCCTCCAAAACAAACCTGAACGTTGAACAGGTGTGCTAATCGTTGAAATCCCTTCCAAAATCA